>QLPD01002426.1:0-72550 GCA_003314085.1 Hymenopellis raphanipes
GTGTCGGGAGAGTATACAATTGTCGCGCTTATTGAACATGAACAGATTGCAAGGGAGAGGCTGACGTCACATGGTTTATGTCGCTGTCATGGAGGGGCGTTCTCTGAGTCTGCAGCGAGGGCGCGTGAGAGCGCGCAAAGAGTGAGCCGTGGGCCGCGGCTAATTCGCTAAACCCTTCTGACTAAGGGCTTGAAATCGACTTGTACGTTGAGGCAGGCGTTGAGGAGAGATCAGGTTCACAACAGGTCGGCCCGAGTTCCGTTAGTTGTTCTTTGGCCACCATCAACCAACGTTTACCCTTGAACAATGCCTGACCAATGTCCTTCCTTTGAAAATCTGTGACATCTATGCTCTAGTCTGACGTGTGTCATTAGCCCAGTATGCCGCCGCTACCCATGTCCCCTTGATCAAATCACCGAGTCTACGCGTCCCGCGTCCCGTAAGTCGATTATTGTCTAGATTTCAAACAGAATGCTGGAGCCCCCAATGTTAGGTCGAGCTACCCCAAGACATACACCCACTTCCTGACTCTGTGACCGCATATGTAAGTCTACAGGCCTCTTATCGCGTAGACTATATAAACACGCAATGCAGTTTGTATATCCATTTACACTGGAACCTCACATTTTGACGGTCGAGTCATCCCGCCGGACGACTATGATGGCTCATGCGGCACGAAGAGAGGCTCTCCTTCGTGCCCGTGATGATGAAAAGGAACGCAAACGCAGAGAAGCGCTTCGTCGGATCGCTCCTGGATTCGAACCAACTGGATCTGTTCTGGTACCCACGAGGACTGGATCCTTCCAGCCCACCGACAGTGCGCCTGTCTCGTTGCCGTCTGCAGAGTCTATTCACCAACGCACCCGGTCTGTCATGGATGATCTCGTTGATCAACTGGCAGCTATGGACTCCAACGCAGGAACCCCAAACCCTACGTCATGAAGGACGGCTGCACTCTTAATATTTTAATTCCCATTTATTCGGTAAGAACCCAGATGTTCCTGTATCGAGTTGCGAGATTTAACGGATTTCGCAGTTTTGTACGGCGTATGAAATGCCGTTGCGGCGCTTTTCGCTGTATGGAGTCAGCTGTAACAGCGCTGCGTTTACTCTGCCTTGTAATTGAATAGCAGTGTCTAGACGCAAGGCATATGAATTTTTGAATGGGATCGAACGTGGCCAGAACTAGATGTTGTGCTTTCCCCCTGGAGTGTGTGTGGGGGGTCTGAGTTAACTGTATTGTCGGGTTTGATATATCAAACTCTGGAAAAAGGGATTACAGTGTGCCTTATTGGCATTTTCTCTTGCGCAAGCAATCGCGGAGCTGTAACTTGACAGAGAGGTCGGTGTTTCAGCAGTAATACAGTATTTTGCGCACAGTGGGTGATACTGGTACCTATACCGAGTCGGAATAATTGGTATGAGATATTTTTGTCGAAGAAAAGATGATGCTGTAGGCGAGTAATTCGCCCGACGTTGACTAGTTGATGGATACGCCGTGAAACACGTGCCGACGGTTGGTGGATCTTAAGACAGCGATGCGTCATTGACATAGAGGACGCCCGACTCGAAATGGTTCCGACTGCAACCAACACCTCGAATTATTCACCGTCGCCGTTGAACGGGCAAAAATTCGCCAGCATGGCGGCGTTGTCGCGTGATGCCTCCAACTTGTCTATTGTATCAATGCACGCCACGGCACTTGATATCTGTTATACAATCTACGGAGAGGCAACTCTGTCCCCAGAAGTCATCGACCGTTATTATGAGTCTAGTGCCAGTACGTGACTTTTCTCTTGTCAAAGTCTCTTGGCTAACCTATTCTCAGTGTAAGTCAAGCTTTTTTTACCTCATGAATGCCGGCATTCAACATCTGCAGCTACGAGAACCCTGTCCTCACCGCCACATCGCGTACCGTCATATTCGACATCTTCAAGCTGGGCAGGAAACTCCATGCCCTCGATATACCCAGACCTTTAGCTGCCCTGTTCACCCTCCTCCGCCTACAGGACCCGGAGGCGATGAGCAACCCGTTGTTCCAGGCCATGCGTGTCTGGAACGAAGTCGGTCACATCAGTGAGCACGAAAGCTTTGGTAAGTGCCATTTTCCAAAACATAGTGTCAAGCCTTTGTTGATTTGGATCTCAGACGGACAACGTAAAGCCATCGTCGAACACACTCTCAATATTCTTGTCCTGCCCGAAATCCACGTAGACGCTGATCCACATGCAGCCTCAATGTTCGCCGCATCGGATTCGCTGATACACTCTCGTTCGCGATCAAGCATGTCATCCCCTTCCTATCATCCCGGATCCCCCTCACTCGCTATTCCTGGAACGTCATTCACCGTTCCGTCTCCCTTCCACTTCCAGCTCCACATCATGACCCGTCTTTCCTTCAACGAACAGAATCGTATAACTCATCATCGAGACTTTTGGGATATCAAAGACCTCATGGGCTTGCTTCCCGGCGTGTCATTCATGCACTGGATAGGCAGCAGGATTGCCGCCAAAGGCCTCTCATACACCTACAGGCTGCTACCAAAGGGTCCAGAAGACCGTGGCACCGACCATCTTGACCGCGCCTTTGACAATGATCCCGGTCTACAAGGGCTCGTCATCAACTCGAAATACACGAGGCGGTGACGAGAGCTATGTATGGCTTCTCAATACTGAAAGGTTACTTGATAAAGGAATCTTGACCTGACCGAGACCAAGTTGTGGGTCCAGGAGGATACCAGTATATTTCTCAATATCCGTTTCTCGACTCACTCACTGTTCTGCACTTAAATATGTACTGCATGCATTACTACATATCCTGTAACATCACTCATAATTTGAATAACGACCGCAGAGTAATTATAGGCATCTAAACTGAACTGAAAGTGTGCTGCGGACATGCTCTGGCATTCTCGACAATCAGAATCTCCAGTGCTTCGAAATGTTCAATGATAAATTGCGGCACTACATGTATATATTCTTTTGTTGCATCCCGATAGCTGCCAAGTGGAAGCAATCGAATAGACACCAACAAAATAAGAAAAAGGTTCCCCCGACGACACAAGCCTGTACTGCAGTGGCAAGGTCATCGCGTCCCCGTGTTGCAAGCAGAGCACGAAGAACAAGGGCGGCAAAAATTAGATAACCAAATACGGGAGGCGGTGCCTCCGTAATAGTGGTTAAACTATTAAGAACAGATACTACACTTGATCTAAGCCAAAAGGCCAGAGTGGTAAGGAATAACAATGTTCGGGCGCGACCTTTATACGATTCGGACGGCGCACGGACCATGGGTACGCATAGGTTCGGAACAAGCCCGCTTATGGAAGCTGTCGGACGGGACCTCGTTACCTCGGTCCAAGCTTCATAAGGGGCTTGCTTCAAGATGACAAATTAGGACAGCTTGTTCATCGCGACCTACTCATCGATAGAACACCTTTTAGGGTACAGTTAGTAGAGAGAAACTGTTTATAAGACTGATTTCATTGACCTAGAATAGGTGGAATAATTTATTTCTCTGACTTCATCCTTCTTTGTGCCACTGAAGCTGGATGAGGCTGCCAAACTGTGTTTAACCTGTATATGTTGGCCAATGTACTTGAGGCTCAGACAGTGGGGCAGGCAGGTATATATCATGAGCTATTACTGTTCCAGGAATGTTGATGTGATCCCCGTGCACTAGGAGAGCTGGGGAATAGGATCTTAAGTGCATAAGTGATGTTGTCACATGTTGTCACGCGTTCGTGAGACGGGTTCGCGACGCGTCGATGTTACCTGGTCGCACTCCACGGGCACCAGGACCTTGAAGTGGGAGGAAGTTGCTCATTAGGTATACATTCATGACTATAAATCATCCAGAAACAAAAAATAGAACCATTCTCAGTTGAGTATGAAGTGAAAGCCTAAGGATTTCAGTGCTATGAACAGCTAGAAGATCACGCCAAATAAAAGGATTCAACAAGAAACACATCATTCTGAGTATACAGAACCAATTCTATAGTGGTTTACTTCAACTTTCACCACTTGACCATAGGGAAATACGTAGAAATGAGAGTAGTAGGTCGCGACAAAGAACCCCTCAAAATCGTCACCTTGCAACAAGCCCCTCCACGAGAGGATCGACCAAACACGCCAAACAGAGACAAAACATCAACCAAACAATCCGGTCCGACGTGGAGGGGCTTGATCCGAACCTAGGGTACGCACGGACCAGCAAGTGTGTTTGTTTCGATTTGGCGCACGGACTTAAACCATTTTGGGATCCAAGCACTGAAGGCTCGGTCAAAGCCATCCGAAAACGATTTCTTTCGTGTATATTGCCAGCGAGTACAGGACGTTTATTACATGACAGCGCCACAGATTCTAAGCACGAAACCTCGGGGTGATCTTGACCTTCATAGATCTCGGCTCATGCTGGAATCGTTCAATCGTTTTCATGACTGGATCCTCGAGCTCAACATTGAAGCGCAATAGGAACGTCGATAAGACCAGAAGCATCTCCATATTGACGATGCTACAATAAAAAGGTCAGTTGGGTGTTGAGCATTAGATGAAAGTACACCGACTGTTTCCCGAGCTACGGAGAAGGAAATAAGACGTCAACAATAATCTTTCCTGACTGCGATTTGAGATAATTACTTACACAAGTACGCGAACCAGCGCCAAAGGTCAAGTTGAATTTGCGGAGGTCCGGATTCTCTAACCACCGCTCAGGGCGGAAGGCAAACGGATCCTCGAAGTACTCCTCGGTGTGCTGTAGAGTCCAGGCGGGAATAGATACCTCTACACCAGTAGGAATGTATCTTCCTTTCCA
This sequence comes from Hymenopellis raphanipes, assembly GCA_003314085.1. Lineage (NCBI taxonomy): Eukaryota > Fungi > Basidiomycota > Agaricomycetes > Agaricales > Physalacriaceae > Hymenopellis > Hymenopellis raphanipes. Next base: position 4,813 of record QLPD01002426.1, read on the forward strand.
CATCCAGCCGCCATCGGGGACGATCCGTGGAAGGCCGATAGCGTTGGTTCCGTGGTGACGCAGGCTACGAAAGACGCGTCAGGTATGGCGCCAACCTGACCACAATAACAACACAACACACCCTTCAGTAATCGTTGCCTGCAAGTACGGCAGATCTTTGAGCTGTTCCCAGGTAGGTATTTCGTTCTCGCCAAAGATTGAGAGCTCCTCAAGCAGCCTCTTGTATACATTCTGGTGCTTCACGAGTAAGTGTAGGATAGCGGCGGTTGACGCGGCTGCAGTATGGGACCCAGCAATCCTAGAGATAACTGTAAGTCCACAAACAGGAAACCATCATGACATCGACATACAAGATGGTCACCGCTTCTGCGGTAAGTTCTGTGACCTGCTTTTCGTCCAAGGACCCGCTTTCTTTCATACGAGCCTCAATAAGTTTATTCAAAAGGTCATCACGGTCAGCATTGGTCCTCAACCGCTTCTCGACCCGCTCGCGCGCAATGAGAGTGATGCCGATCGCGGATTTCTGCCCACGGATGAAGAACGGATCCGGAATAAACCTAGCAAAGGGGCGCAAGTACGGCATAGTTCCAAGCACGGAGGCGAGATGTTCACGGTTGTCGACAACGTGGATCGCATGTTCACTATAGGTCGACCCGTTGGGAGTCAGAACCTCAACAAGATCAGATCCCTGAGCAAGAGGACAACAGTGTCAGAGGACTCGGACTACTCGGCGGAAAGTACTGACCTGTGGGACAAATCCTATGGGTGCTCCAAAGGCCAACGAGCTGATGACATCCCAGGCCAGGAAATTGAACCATTTCATGGTGTCAATGACCGCACCGCTCTGAGCAAAGGAGTCCAATTTCATTGCGCACTGTTCCACAATTTCATGGACGAACGGCGCCAGGCTCTGCAAAGACTTGATAGAAAATGCATGGGACGCAAGACGGCGTTTCCTAGCGTGGTCGTGCTTGTCGATGGTGGAGAACACGGACGGCGCTCCAGCAACGAAAGCATGATAATACTTTGACTTCAGGAATGCCTTGCCACCGTGTCCGTAGACGAAGGGAATAGCGTCTGCATCGTTGATCGAGATATGGTTGGGTGCAATGCGGACCATCGAACCGTGGCGCTAGATCGTCAGTATGGTAGAGAGTTGCCACAACATACGACCTACAAGATGAGCTTTGTGAACGGCCATATAACGGTCTCCGCGGCGCGCATAGTAGAACAGCCATAATGGCGTCCATCGAGCAAGGAACGGCCCGGGAATATTAGACAAGGCTCTGCGACGATAAGCGACTACAGCGGTAGCAAGCAGTGTGACGCAGGCAAGGAAGATGGGGAGCGATGTCTCCTCGAAAGGCACTCTGTTGGAAAACATGTTGAGTTTGGAATGTAGAGATCACAACTTCCTCGTTATTCCTTTTATATGGAAACTGGGATTGCCACAGAGTACCAGCTGGTGATTTCATTGGACCGCGCACACCGCTCAGTACATGAGTAGAAAATAGTCCTCTTCAGTCGTACATCTTGACATCCAGTGGGGATTATGTTTCGCATGAATCGCCAGTCCTATTGTGAGAAACCAATGGAGACGTGAAATGGCAGCAATGCTGCAGGCAGTCCGACTTTTGATGAACCACAGCCCGGCTTGGTAGCGACGGATTTTTTGACGGAGGTATTGATCAGCCCATTCGCGCGCCACATTGGGGAATAGTACTATGGTCTCCGTGGAACCCGATGATGCATCCATTTTTACGGTCCGCCATCAGGTACCTAACGGGAAATCGAGTTCTAGTATCTGAAGTCTTGCGCGAGGTTTGGGTTCTGTGGCTCCAGTCAATGAGTTACCGTACGGATTGCATTCGAGGCTCCAATCCCAGACAGACATTTCAACCTGGAGTAGTCGATAGTCATCAGTATACTCTTGAGTTCTGAACATGAGGCATAAGAATTCAATAACAGGTCGGACCCGTCCTGGAGAAACTTGAAGTAGCGGTCAACTTTGGATACCGACACAAAACGTACGAGGGTATTAATAGCACACGACGCAGAATGTCTTTTCGCAACAAGACTCTTATCAGTGGAACTCCGGTTCAACAGGCGTCCTCGCACCATACTCTCGACTAGAATCACCGTTGCTGACAGAACATGTCATTCATGATGTGAAGACGAAGGAAGTCGCAGTGTTCGATTCGCATATCCATCAGACCTTTATCACTTGTCACAATCGTATGTAGGGCAAATCCTAGAGAAATCTTGAATGACTCGTCGCCGTTCAGATCTTTACCGCTTTTCATGGCCGCATAGCTAGCCGTTCCATTATATTGTAGTGCTGTTCGACCTGAAGTTCTGATTGGGAGGCAGCAGGAAAAAGTTACCGCTGAACCACTATCTCACGCGATAACACGCAATTTTCTCATGGAGAGTGACGCGGATTCACCAAAGCAGCATCCTGCCTTGAGGCTTGTTGTGATGATGTAGGCATTGTCAAATTCTGCAAGTCCTGAGCTCCTCTTCGCAGTTGGGCAGACACCTTTCAGAGATATCGTAAGTAAAACAGTCTAACAAATATGATTACTGAGAACACGGACGTACAGCGCTCGTGCAACATTGAAAAGACTTGACAGCGGCTCAAATGGAAAAAGGATTGGTTCGCACGTTCGTTCGACTTGGGTCGTAAGTTAACACCGAGAATAGTAGGTTTCCGTCCTCCTGAAGGGTATGTACAGTTCCTGCAGCGTCAGAACAATCATTCAACGGATAACACTCACCAAAGCTCGATATCGAGTAATATAACGAAAACGCCGGTCATAGTCCTCGTGATGATAGGAAAGCAAAGGATCCAGTGCTTCCCCGAAATTGGGTGAGCATAGGTCACGGTCGGTTGACTGGAAGCGATGTCAAACGTGTTAATTTCGGCAATTGCCGAAGTTGTGGGGTAAACATAGCATCGATTTATAGCATCTACTGCTGCTGGAATCAGATTTTACCCCACATTTTACCCAACAGTAAATATCGTACAATGAGCATCATGCTCACGGAAAGGACGATCACACTCCCTGATGTTCAGATGTTGAAAAGAACTCATTCGATTGTACAAGCAGCGACTTACCTGCATAATAGCCGACAGCCTCGTATCCTCCGGAGCGGGAATTGATAGCTCCAGATATTGGAGGGCCAGTCAAAGCGCCTATCGCTATGATGCTTGTGAACATGCCCAGACGCCTCCCTACATCATCGTTCGTTCCCATAGACATGATTGGAAACACGAGAAGAGAAATATAAGTGCCAGAAGAGAACCTGAATAGAGAGGCGTGAGACACATTCATGTCGGATAACTTCAGAGCAGTCGATAAGTACAGACCCATATAGAACGGCCACCACGATGAGAGACGTCTTGCTGCGTGCAAACGGCCATGCGTACGTGAGCAAAGCGGCGCATGTAGTCATTGGGATCATGAGATTGAGGGGACCTGTAGGGTCGAGGTTGACGTGTCAATAGAGATGAGCATACTTACCGAGATAAGTGCGCACCATAACGATCAGATAGTTTTCCAAAGATGTACCTTCCGACACCGGAGGAAGCATTGGCAATGGACACCAAATAGAACGAGAAATTCGCTCCGAGTTCCCCGCTAGCGCTTACATCGATATATGTCAAGACTAGCAGATAATAAGGGACGTCAGTGTTAAGCGGTGTCATAGAAAATAAACGGAATACCTGTGTACAGTCCCAGGAAGGTGACTAGACCTGATAGACAGTATAGACTGTAAGGTTTCGATTTGAAGGCAGCGAGATTCAAAAGTCCTCCAGAAACGTACACAGGCGGTATGCGCCTGGCGATTGTCTTCAAGTTCAAACTGTCAGCCATGATCAACAGTGGTAAAAATCGAACCTACCAAGTTTCCTACCCCCAGGATGGCGAGCAGAATGAATCCAATTATTCGCATGGTCCATTTGAACCTGGAGGAGGAAGTTGTGAGTATTCGAGAAGAGGGACTAGAGGGAACGGACTTGCCCAACGACAGGAATCAGATTGCGAGCGATTATTGGAAACACAGTCCCGCCTATGCTGCTTCCAACAGCGACGATTCCCAGCACAAGGCCAAGCCGCCTCTTCCACCAATGCGGTACTGACGCCATCGTAGGGCCATAGATTGTGCCGCAGGAAACCTACACCAGATTTGCTATTCGGAGGCTGATTCAAGGAGAAAACGACGTACCCCGACGACAATCCCTTGACACAGGAGGAAATGCCAGTATTGTGTGCATTCTGCGGTAAGGAATGTCGTAAGAATGAACACAGCGCTTGCCACGAGCAGGGGGAGCTTGTGGTATCCGAGGTCGAACATGCGGCCAACTAAGAGCCCAGGCAAGAACACCAAAGAATACTAGAAACTCGTTATATGCACAGAGTTGTATCAAGTTCGAGGACCTATACGGACCTGGATGGATCCTATCCATGCGCTAAGTCTTCGCGTTAGTAGCGAGTACTTTCTATACAGATATCCACGTACATTGTTGACGGAGAAACTGTAGATAACGTGTTTGTTTCATAGTACGCTTGGAAGACCTGTGGACGGTCAACGACGTTGTCTAGCGATATTGACAAGACATACACCCCAAGAATTGATCAAGCCCCACGTTGCTGCATTATTACAGACCGCCTGCAGAGAGATTCGTTGAGAGCGCAGCGGCGACCATGTTCAAGACCTACACCAAGAACGACGAGCCAGGCGCGAAGTCCGCCGTCAGGATACTCATTCTCTTGCTCTACCAAAGCTGAAGATACATCGACGCTATCTTCTTTGAAAGCCGGAGATTCTTGTTTTCCCGTAGTATGGAAAACCCCCGTCTTTTCGTCCCCCGTCGTGGCTAGGTCGCCGTCATGCTCTACCGAAGGCTTCGCGACCGACATGATGAATACTGTTCAAGTGGGCGCGAGCTCGGATTAGAAATCACAAGATGACAAAAGAACATCCATACAGTTATTCGTGAGAGTCGTGATTTGTTAGTCTGCCCAACAACTTCCACGATTGTTTGCATTCTGACAAGTGTGGAGAAGATTGTGCAAAACGTGATGATCAAATGGAGAAGGTCCAATCTGGACGGCGATATCGATACGGCTTTCTTTCTCAACCGAGACGCTGTTTGCATACAGACTGTACAGTGGAGGAAGTGGTTCCCAGGTGGTTCCTGATGGGGAGACTCTATGAGCGGATCAAAAGTATTTTTGACAAGTCGTTTTATTTATAAACTGGCGTGGGAAACCAGACTCGTTTTCAACAGCCACTGCGATCCACCACCAGAACAGTATTGTATTTCGTTAACGTTGTACCACGAGCAAGATATCAGATTAGTGTCCGGTTCGCGATAGCAATACCTTCGGGGCGTCTTTAGCGATAAATGTACTCAGTAACATGTTCACACCTGACATATTGAGACTGACAGTTCAACAACGTCACCATACAGCATACAGTTGGTACGTACTGGGCGATATCAATTGAGCAGGGGCATGTACTATGTGGCGTTCCAGGATTTGGCACGTAAGGAGAGCTGCAAGAGGCATTTCAAGACCAAGAGGGGAGGTAGAAGATACAGATTTCGGGGGTGGAATCATTGCGAATGGTACTAATTACGACCGAATACAACTTCCGTCAAACGTGCTGCAGCATGAACGGAAGCACTCGCTTCAAACCGTCATCTTCGAAGTAGCCATGTTCTCCGCCCTTGGTCTCCACAAACTCAACATCTCCACCATTTACCTTGAGAACCTCGTACAAAGTCCGAGATTCAAGAATAGATACCGACGTTTCATCGCTGCCGTGCACAAAGATAGTCGGAGGGAAAGACGAGGCTGAAGCAAGGCTTGGAATGAGCGACAAGGCGTCGGTGGGAACCGCGGTTGCACGCTGTTCCAAAGACAGACCGGACAAGCTCTCACTCAATCCGGGGACGCCAGTGATAACGTCCAACATAGTCGCCGACTGGAGTAACCAGCAATAGTACATGAGACGCGGATTGCTAGCCGCACTAAACTCGACTGACACCAGGGGAGCGGTATTCAGGTCACGTTGAAGATTCAACAAGGGAAGATATGGGCTGGGATCTGTGATGAAAGGCGCGCCCGAAATGAAGGCTTCCTACATGGAGGAATTGGTGAGATTTATCACGATAAATAATGCAATGTACGAACTTTCTTCGGAATAACATAGTTATCGATAAGCAGGTTGCCGCCCATAGCGTACAAAGGGACGAAGGCCTTCGGTTTCGGGTGTGCATGAATTGCCTGAGAGAATAAAACATTAGCAAGACTGGCAGCAGGAGTTCCTGCACACACCGTTAAATAAGCGAGATACCCGCCAGCAGAGCTTCCAGAAACGACAATCGACTTTGTATCTACGATATAAGACTTGATCTCCGCTGCAAGATGAGTGTCAATCCAGGAAACCAGGTCTTTGACATCAGCGAGCATGTCATGCCCAGTATGAGGACATAAGAGCGTATAGTCAGGCGAGACGAACACGAAGCCCGCATCGACCGCACAATCTGAATGTTTTCATTTGTGAGAGTAAAGTACTTGAAATGTGAGTCCAACTGACCTGTGAGCCATGTCGGGTGAGTGGGACACGTCTCGACGACGCGCGTGCCAAAGACGAGACCCCCTCCGTGCCAGTGAATGAGCACTGGTAAGGCCTTTGTGTATCCCGATTTCACACCAAATTTCGATTCATCAGGAAGATGGACATCGACCTTAAAGTCAACGCTGTTGACTGACTTGTAGGTGAAAGTGAGAGGATTAGCAGCCATGGTGGATGGGCTCTGAGCAATCCTGGTGCCGTATATGTGGAGAAGAAATACCACTAGTCCCCCTACGATGCATACACTTCACACGCCAGTATGATGGATCTGTGCATCCATAAGAAGCATCAAGGCGCGCGACATTTAGTACTTGCCGAAATGGAGGATGGGCGAGGCAGCTCCATTTGTCTTTCCGTCCGACGCCATTAAAAATAGCTTTTCTGATTATGAGTGTTGAACTCGTCCAAGTCCTAAGTGCCAAGTAACGTTAACTCGAACCAGTTCGCGCCGGTACTATCCGTGGTACCCGAACAAGATTATGCTCGAAAACCAGTCCTTTGTAACTTTAGGATGGGTTTATAGGTTAGGGACTAATCATCCATGCCCACACAGCCAAAAACCATGAGTTCTACAAACAGCAAAGTCGCTCCCCAAGTTGCCGTTGTCACCGGTGCTGGACAAGGCATTGGTAAAGCCATCGCTATCCGACTTGCGAATGACGGATTCGATATCGTCCTGAACGACTTACCTAGCAAGTCAAGCGAAGTCGAGGGTGTGTCTAATCTTGTGAAAGCCGTTCCAGGACGCAGAGCCCTTGTCATCCTGGGAGACGCCAGTGTCGAAACGGACGTTTCCTCTCTAATCGAGAGAACGGTAGTTGAGCTGGGTGGGATCCATGTTGTCGGTGTCCATTTGCTCTTCGCTTGTGGATTCGGGTTAATGACATGTCCGAACAGTTCGTCGCCAATGCAGGCATATACCAGGCAAAATCAATTCTTGACACGTCGCTCGCCGACTGGGAGCGCATGATGGCTATCAATGCTCGTAGCGTGTTTCTGGCATACAAGCTGGCAGCAATTGTGATGATTAAACAAGGCACTGGAGGTCGAATAATAGGCAAGTCGCACCGTGCGCCTCCCTTCGTCGTGAATCTAAGTCATTGTTGTTGGCAGGAGCTTCCTCTCTTGACGGCAAGCAAGGTTAGTATTTGATAGCGTTAAGAGAGAAACACTGACATTCCTCACAGGTAGCGGAAACGCTCCTGCGTACAGTGCTAGCAAGTTTGCGATTCGCGGGCTTACACAGGCCGTGGGTTCCGAGCTTGCACGTTACAATATTACCATCAACGCGTATGCTCCAGGATTCATCCGAACACCGATGAGTAAGTAAGCTACTCACGGCTTTCAAATCATTGCTCAACGATGTGTAGGAGCAGCCGCTGTGAAGGAAATCACGGATGCAGGTAAGACGATCTTGGTTTTCATATCACTGCCTGACGCGATTTGCAGGGAGAGTACCGCAAGCACCGAAGTCCTTAGGCACCCCAGAAGATATAGCTCAGTTGGTGTCCTTTTGGGCGTCGCCACAGTCAGGGTTTATAACAGGACAGACATGGATTGTAGATGGAGGAACAATGTTTGACTGACCAACATGATGGCTCCTGTGGTTAGGGTTCCAGTAGTTATCTTCCTAACCACGATGGCCTCGAAGCAAATCGCCAAAGACCTGAATGGAAATAACACAGAAGTCGTGATCCAAACGTTCGCAGACCGCATACTGGTCCTAGTCACGCAGTTGGGAAAAGTGGGCAACCTGGTAAATCCAATTGAATGTCCAAACCAGTTTTTTTGAAGTTACAAGATTCAAGCCTCCTTGCCGGCTACGACGCCGCTGCTGCCCGTGCCCGCGCCAGATCCTGAAAATCCGAATGCCCTGCTGCTGCCGCCACCGCCACCAGCGATACAGCTGGTGCCACTGCTTGGGAACGCGCCATCAGAGCACATCCAGACGCTTCACAATCTCTTTGTCTCGCAGATTGCGACGCTTGTATGGGAGTCGGAGTCAGAATCGATGATGCAGCCGACGCGCAGGAGTGTTATCGTGGGGATTGCTCTGCGAAAGCAGAACAGCTCAGGAATTGGAGAGCTCGACGACTGGGAACGCGCCACATTTTCAGCGGTCATGGGAATGGTACAAGAGTTGTTGAAGCAGTAAAAAAAGAGAAAATGGTAAACAGTTGACTGAAAGACGTCAGAAAGCAAAGTTGAATGAGCAGCACACATACATATGCCGCTGTTCGTCGTATCAAGCGTCATTCTCCCCTTCCTTAAGCTTTCGATTCTTTGCCCATTTCCATCGCAAAAGCGGCAGCAGCCTTTCCTCCTCTGGCAGGCCAGTCCGCGGATGATGCTCATGCAATCGATACGCCAATAAGCCAGTGAAGATACCCAACAGCGGGTCCAGTCCGCTATCCCAAAGTCAGCGTGCCATGCCCTATTAGTCGCGAGCCAACACGCACCGTGAGAGTAGGTATGCCATGGCGAGCAGAGACAAGAATCAAGCCGAGTTTGGCCCTGTGTACCGTCGACTGCGACTTGCCCTTTCACAACGATGAGCTCAATCGAAATGGTCGACCTCTCCAAGAAGAAACCTACACCGAACGACGACGACAACAACAAAGTTGATGAGTTCCACGACCCCACGGACGGCGCGCTCGCCCTCTGGACATGGGTCTCGGCTTCAATGTGTGTGCTCCTCGTTCGGTTGCCCGACATGTCCCAACTCTTAATGTTCTTAGCCTAGGAATGGCGTCTCTCATACTCCTCTTTGCTCCCCGTGTCCTGCTATTCTTCTCCGAGACGTCGTCTGAAGACCGCCGCGCGCTGACCGCCTTGGAGTCGTTCCTTTCAACTCACTGCGGCGTCTGGTTGTTCGCCATCGCAATATCTCTGATAGTCAATGTCTGCCCCCGTCCTTCTTTCTCCAAGAGTATCATTTGGAATTCTCTTTCTACTAGATCCCGTCCCAACACACTTTGGATCGCGAGCGAACATCAATGACGCATCCTCTACTATTGCCTCTTTCGATTGCCTCAGGCGTGTCATCCTTCTTAGGATATAATACACGAGATGTCGGCTCAGTCTCTACGTTGTTGTCAGTTGGTACCGGGGTCATAGCATTGTGGGGCGTTTGGGTCGTAAGTTACTCATTCGCCTCGGTCTGCGCAGCTTCATTTCTATCCAGATTGTATTCGGAGAGTCATCATCCATTTCCAAGACCACAGGTGCCGACAAGCACACATCAGCATTCATATTTGGGAACAAGGCATCTGCGTCGAAACAGAAAAAGTCATGGAAGAAGAGCTCCAAGTTAGCCTGATTCAATGGACATCGATGTACGTGTTGAGACCTGTTTTTTGTACATCTGGATTTGCTACACTGTATCAATATGTTTTACTACAAGTCTATATTATTCCACGAGAGGCCAGCAAGTTTAAGGAAAGTGGGAGTAGATTAGGACTAAATAAAAGCAAGAGAGCAAGGAGTGTCAGTGGACGACTATAAAACAACAAAGATAACGAAAATGAAGCAGAGAAAACGCTTAGTTCACCTATGAGGTGTCTAGAGGCTGCAGATAACTGGCAAGTGCCCAACCGACCTCACCGTTCTTCCCTTTCGAGCGGGACGGCGACTTCCTCCGCACTAAGAGCAAAGCATCGGGTTCGTCGGACGCCCCGTCGTCCACGTAGAGCATGAGACCCCGACTAAGATGATCCCTGGGGTGTCCAGCATCTTTGACGACCTCAAAGATCTCCCCACCCTTCAACGCCAGAAACGGATGCGAGTCGTAGATGTACGTGGCAGTCTTCGACTTCTTGCCAGACGTCGCGCGGGGATCGGGAGGAGGGTCGAAAGCATACACAGATCGCACTGAATACAGTGCATCCTGTGCCTTCTCCTTCATAGCAGAGTCCGATAACTTTCTTCGGAAACTCAGCTTATGGTGAATATCGGTTGGAGATCCACTAGACGTGGCCGGACGCCGGGTTTTACTCTTAGTAGACTTCTTGGGGCTAAGCGCGCTTAGCGGGTTGTCTACCGCGGTCACGTAGTCATACCCAAAGTCATACTCGTACTCCGTCCCAAGCTTTTGGCCCTTGGATGTGATATTTGTCGCAGAGGATTTGGCCGGTGTTGGTAAAGATTGTGCTCTGGCAGGCTCCAAGGATGACAAGAGGCTGCTGACTGCCGTTGTGGTATTGGATAGGGATGAAGATGACGCGGAAGTTCGCGAAGAGGTCGACTTGACCGCGGGTGGTGACGTTCGGATCGCCGGCGGCGTAGGTGGGCTCCTCGACGCGTGTTGTACTAGCCGCAAACGCGACGTAATAGTATCAACTTCCTCCCATCTCTGCCACCAGACTTTGACTGTATTTCCGGTCTCAAGATCGTCCCCTTCAACGCGGAGCAATGTCCATAGCTCGGACCATATATGGCTTGTCCGTTGCCAGTAATCCGTCTGTATTCGCGCTAGGCGTAAAACAGACCCGGCCAAGACACGCTCGGCCATGGTCAGATAGACGGGAAGCTCTTCAGCGAGTTTACTGCGAAGAGCCAGGTATTCGGCGGAGGCTTTGATGAGCTCTGGTGGAGGCCGGTTCTTGGACGAATAGGGCATGTGTATGAGGTGTGTGTGCAACGGTAAGAGTGTGGTGTGTAGGGTTTCAAGGAGATGCAAAGGATTGTTGATAGTGTCCAGAAGTTGAGAGAGTGGGGTCAGAAGGGAGTCTGACAGATGTTGGAATAAAGTGGTTGTATGGGGTAGCAATTGGTTGGTAATAGCGGAGAGGAACGCGTCGAACGCATCCGATTGGACATTAGGCGAGAGGCCGATGACATTGGCGAAGGAGAGGGCAAACACGTGAAGCTGGCTGGTGGACGCTGTTACTGAATGTGACCACTGCAGAACGTTTTGTGCGAGCTGGTTGGTAAACGACTGTGTCTGTAGGAGCTGATTGTGGAAGTGGGATATCCGCAGAGACTCGTCCGAGTCAGGGGGAGGGGCGGGCTTCAGGTTTTTGATACGCACGAGAAGGTCCTTGTTCGTGCGCTTCAGGACGTCCTTGACTATCTCCGCTCTGCGCCGTTCTTCATTTACGCGGTGAGCGAGGCTCTGAACAGCGTCTCTAGCAAGCCGGAGGTTCTCCTTGTCTGGATGATTGTTGGGTGTCTCGTCATATATAGTAGCTAGTAAGAGGGGGTATTTGAGGAGGCGCTGTACGGGCTTGATGAGCATTGAATTTAGATCCCAGGCATGCGACAGAGATGAGGCAATGGTGCGCGTCTGGGTATGGTATGCGCTGAGAGCCGTGGTGATGGGGAGAGAGTGGAAGTGCTTTGCCGCCGTCTCATGCTTGGAGATGTAGATCTTGTACGGGCGCTCCATGTCTGGAATTGACTTGAGAAAAAGCGCGCCGACAGTATCCGAGTCTATGGCGGCCTGTAGCTCCTCACAGAACTTGTTTGTAAAGTGAGCAACCTCTACGATGTTGCTGAATATTATCTTGCAATCTTCAGCGGTCATCGGTGCTTCCACAGTAGAGGTGAGTAACGTGGAAGCGAGTTGGATTGGCTGGCCTATAGTACGCGTATTAAAACCATGCAGACTGTCTAGGAGGACAGCGTACCTAGTGCCAATGGAATGTGAACCTGCCTTACTAGCGCAAGGTCTGATGCATAGGCTTTCTCGGAGGCGAGGAGTTCCTGTATGGCATGATTTCGCTTGGGGGTCGACGATACCTCAGGCGTCGTCGAGAGGGGGGTTGGCCGTGGTCTCAAGGGTGACCGGGCTGGGACTGGACGTGAGCTCGACATGCACACTAGAGCCTGGTCGTCGTTCAATCCTAACGCCTAAGTACCTCGGCTGTAAGCGTGATCATCTTTACCGGCGGTCTCGGCCCGTGATCAGATGTTCCGCTTCCGGAGACTTGCCCAAGAATAACTAGCGCCGACAATCCAGTGCAAATCTCGTCCTGCCGTTTGTCGTGCAACCGGGGTGCAACTGAGATGCATAGCGATTCGTGGAATGCAACAGAGACCAGAGTTTACCCTGGTTTGAACGCTTCCACATCCCCAGTCCAAATGGGATGTCGCTATTGTTACATGGTACAAATGTGCCTGGCTTAATTAACGATACAGTAGCCTATCGTGCTCCGCCGCCTCCCATCCCCATCATCTTCATCATGTCAGCCATACCTCCCATTCCTCCCATTCCACCGAGACTATTGGCCAGTCCGCCAAGACCACCCAAGCCTCCGAGACCGTTGCCCATAGACGCCATCATCCCTAAAGACACACCGTGAGTAAACGCGTGAAAGCGTGGGCTGATGTCCTACGTTGCATCTCCTCCATGTCCATTTGGTCCCCTCCCTGTCCCTGCATCATCGCCTTCATCATCTCCTGCATACCTCCACCGCTCCTCATTTGGCGTTGCATCTGCTGGAGCACACCCGGAGGCATCGATCGCTAGAACGACGGAAAAAACATGGTCAGAGTTGGTAGCAATGACGTGAGTGAAAGCTGCTGACCTGCATAGCCTGAATTTGTGCAGGTGTGGGCATCCCACCTGCACCACGTCCTTTTCCACCCGCAGCCGCCTGCATCTTTTGTATTGCAGATAACCTAAGCACCAATTGAGTACACTAGTATCCGCTTGCGGTATAGCAACGTACCATCCGTTCTTCCCTCCAGCCTGTTTTGCCATGTTGGCCATCATTCGATACTGACATAACAGTTCCTCAACTTCACGAACACTTGTGCCGCTCCCCTTGGCAACTCTAGTCACTCTCCACGTTAAGCCGACAGGCTTTCCGTCCTTGCCTAGCTCCATGAACGGTGTTCCATCGGAATCGAGTTCCATAGCGGTCATGCTGTCCGTGATGTAGATCATGCGCTTCATCCGTTGACCACCCTCCTCATCTGAGCCTTGTAATAGATCCTGAGGAAGTCCTGGAATCATGGATGCGATTTTACTTATCGGCCCCCTACAAGTACCTCAGTCAAGATTTCATTGGAGGAAGACTTGACGAACATGTTCATGACGTTCGAAATTTGTTCTCGCCAATCCCGTATGCTCAGCTTCCCTTCCTCTAACTTCTTTGCCATCTCTTTTTGCTTATCGGGATTCTGAGTCGCTAGATCTTGCATATGTTCCATCAGTCCTTGAACGTCGCCCAGACCCAACAGTTTCGATATAAACGGCTGGGGGGAGAAGCGGTCTAGGTCATGCAAATGTTCGCCAACACCGAGGAATATTATAGGTGTTTGCGTTGCAGCGACACTATAGAAAGATCAATAAATGCCCAAAATGCGCATTAATTCAACCTACGCAGAGATGGCCCCTCCTCCCTTGGCATGTCCATCCATCTTTGTTACGATGATGGCTCCAAAGTTTGCGCTTTCTTTGAAGGCTCGACTTTGAGCTTCAGCGGCCTGCCCTATAATAACGAATGGTATCGCATGCGTAATAAGGAAAGTGCTTCATACCAATGCTAGCGTCGAGAATGAGAACCGTCATATTGGGCTTGACCGCTTCGCCGATTTGCACCATTTCTTCGAACAATTCAGATTCTTGTTTATGTCGACCAGAAGTATCCACGATGATAACCTCGAAGCGCTCCTTCTTGAACTTGGCAACGCCCTGCGCAGCTATAGTGACTGGATCTGTTTCCGTATAGGACCCAAAGTACGCGACTTTTGCCTTTGTAGCAGATTGTCGGGTTTGATCAAAAGCTCCAGCACGGAATGTGTCGGCACAGACAATAGCAGATTTGAATCCTCGCTTCTGATAATGGACCGCGAGTTTAGTACATGTTGTGGTTTTGCCATTACCCTAATATAGTCCGAGTTTGTGTGAGATGAAAGTGACGATCAGCAGTAATGCTTACCTGGAGACCGACGGCCATTATAACGTTACTCTGCCCTTTCTTTGGTTTGTACGGCTCAACACCAGGATCGACCAGATGTACCAGCTCATCAAAGACAGCCTAGTAGGTTTAGGACGAAATCGAGTACATAGATGGGTTAAGGAAACACACCTTTTGGATGAGATTTTTCCTGTTCGCGTCCTTGGATTTGTCTGCGCCTTCTAGAGCGGCCTTTACTTTAGCTTTGACCTTTTGACGGAGCGACGCGACCAGTTTGACATTGACATCCGACTCGAGTAAAGCGGCAGTGATTTCCTTGAGGGTAGCGTCGAGGACCTGAAGATTGGAGATGAATACGATGTGCGGCGACGAGAACGCTGAGTGTGACCGACTTTCTCGTCAACGACGGGAGCCCTGTTTAGCGATGAAAGAGCAGCGTTGAGCTTCCGGCCCAAGTCTGCTAAAACCATCGTGGTCAGGGGCAGACGAGTGAACGTCACCCGTCGCCCAAAGCGGACTCGGATTGACTTTGGCTTTGATGCGCGTCCACCATCATCATGGCTCTCTCGGACACCGACGACGACGCTCTCGAAGATAATGAATTTGATGACGAGGTCGATGCAGATGCTGACGCGGACGGCGACGCGGATGGCGACATTGACGAAGAATTGATGGAGGCAATAAACGATGTTGATGAGGCTACCGAAGAGGGCGACGAAGTCTGTCTTATTTATCTACTTCAGGACTCTTTTGTTCACGGTGTGCAAGGATACTACCAGCGGCGGCGGTGGTGGTAGCGACGATTCTGATAACGACGACGAGGATGGATCCGAGGCAGCACAGAACCAGATGGCGGTGGACCCGCCGCCTATAGCGGAACAGTCGCTGCCACCTGCTCCACCAGTTCCTATAGACTCTGTGTCCACACAGTCACAAGCGTACGGTATGCAAACTTTATTTATTGCCTAATTCAGAATCGGCTTAAGCCTGCGCCACAAAGCTGCCGCGCCCTCCCCACCACGCGTTCGCAAACGGTCTTTGTCTCCGGCTACCAAACGCAAACAGGCCCTGGTTTTCCCACTAGGGCCTTCGGCACCTACTTACCGTTCATGTGTCGTAGAAGCCGTCTGTGCCCTTCCTCATCCTGTCCCAATCCACGCTTTGGCCTCTTCCTATTGCATGTCCCATCTCCTAACTGGTGCCGACGACGGCTACATTAGAAACTATGATATTTTCCCTGCTGTAAACGGCAAGAATTTCCTGACGGCGCCTCAAAGACACCATGCTGGGGTTGTAGAAGGAATTCTCAAATCTGGTCAACTTCGCTTCTGGTGGGAAAACCCGACTCCTCCGAATCCTTCAGGATCGTCTGCTGACGAGGAGTCGTCCCTATCATCAGTGACTAGTCTCGCAATGCACTCTGACGCGTTGTGGGCCCTTGCCGGAAGCGAAGTACCTGTGTTTTTTTTCTCCTGCCATTGATACGAACTAACTAGAGACCTAGAATGGGGCCATTAATCTTTTTACGGTACGACACGATCCTGGAACTTTATGTTACACCATGCAAGGTCATCGTCGCCCTGTGTCTGCTCTAGCCCTAGATCATGATGAGAAGTCCTTCTTCAGTGCGGGATGGGATGGAGATGCCATTGTCAGTCAATTCAAACAAATTTTATTCGCTTTAAGCATGACCGATAACTAATCCTTTTCTAGCATTGGGATCTAAACACCGGTCAGCGGACGAGAACATTTACTGCTCACGGAGCTCAGCTTACTGCGATCGCTGTACGGCCAATGAACGTCGTTCAACCTACCACAAGTTCCAGTAATTTTCTGAATTCAGACTCACTGAAAAACTCCGTCGGCGTCAACGAAAATCCGGCGACAGATAAGGCGCCGCCTCAATCATCTGCTCCTGAAGGGGAGGGAGGGTCGGACGATGGTTCTTTTGACGACCTTTTCGACGAACCAGAGGGACCACCTAGTAATACAGCTAAGGCATCCTCTTCTTTCGTCACTGGACCTCCAGTAGCTACCGCTCCTCAAATACAGCAGCAGCAACGCCCCAACATTGGAGGCATTGCGCCACCCAAGAATGCGCCACCATTGCTCACGTCCGACTACTACTCCATATTTTCTCCGGATACCCTGATGACTGCCGCTATTGATGGTCAAGTAGTTCTCTGGGATAAACGTGTTAATACACCGGGAGCCGGAGTTGGAAGGTTGTGGATGAATGAAAAGACTCCTCCCTGGTGTCTATCAGTGAGTTATGAATGCAAGAGTTTTTATTTTATGATTTTGATGGATTGCAGGCTTGCTGGTCTCCAGATGGAGGGCGCATATATGCCGGAAGACGCAATGGGAGCATTGACGTCTGGGATGTTCGCCAGCTGGGTCGTTCGGCTCCCAGTAACACCCCTAGACTTCTCAAGACATTGAGAAATCCAGCTAGCTCCGGGGTGGTGTCATGTGTCGTTGCATTTCCTGATAACAAGCATATCGCTTGGCAAGTCGCGCTTCTGTCGAAAGATTCAAAGAGATCTCTGACCGCTGTGACAGTGCTTCTATTGATAACTTGCGGCTTTGGAATGTCGATGCCGTAGATTCCGACTCCAGCAAGCCGAAGAGCGGGGTCCAATTTAAGATTATTCCTGGACACCATGGTGGATATATCTCCAACCTCCGTACGTAGACCACACTTTCATCAGTTCGGCTTATTGATCTGATTTCAACAGTTGTGGATCCTGGGTGTCGGTTCTTGGTGAGCGCCAGTAGCAATCGCGGGTGGCATGGAGAGTCCACACGGACGGTCTTTGTACACGACATAAAACATGTTCCATAGCAGTGCAAATGGCAATTGCGCCACGTTCTGTAACTGCAGGCGAGGTTTCGTTACCCTGTGTTCTTTCTCGGGTCGGTGGCATTAGACGCCAACTTTTGACACAGGGAAGCGGAAAGCAGTATTGAGATTTCCCCGATGATGATGAACTTCTTTTGCACTACTGAGTTACATGAGGCGAGTCCTGCACAAAGCTTGTCACATCCAGAGAATCGAGACCGTGGCGCCGACGCGATCTCGCATGGCTTTTCTCCGAATAGTGTAAATTTACCATTGCCGGAGCTCGAAATCAACTTATTCGTCCATCATAAAATGATGCCATGATGTGGTTGAGCTCACTGTTAACCTATTATAGTCGGGGAAAAGTGTGACATGACCAATAGACTTAACTTGCAATAGGTACCTTCGCTTTTCCGATTCGGCACTCAAAAGGGCCTGCTCTGTCGCGACACTTACTATGTAAACTCTGTCCTTGGTGCATGTATGTCGACGACGCGCCCCGACAGCGATGAAGACGTTTCCTATGTCGGCGATGACGACTCTGCTTTCTTTCGTCAAGTCCATGGGCGACAGTTGAACACTCTGAATCCGACATATATGCTCCCGTCTGTGTCCAAGTGTCTTGGCTTGCGCTCGCTGATACCTGTTTCTTCGTATTCACAGCGCCGACGCAGATGAAGTCAAGGTAAGTTTTTGTCCGCAAGACTTGGATGCCGATGTGAACGCGACACGTCGTTTATAGCGTTCGGAACTGCATCATAGGATGCTCAAGTTTGTGCTAGATGGGCGCAATTATGTTGGACCCGTGAAGGAGGCGCTGCAGTTTGGCCAACAGCGGCGAAGTGAGGCCCTCCTTCTCATAATCACAAGACCTAAAGCTGATAGTAACCGCGCTTTCAAAGTCCTGGATCTGGGCACTGGAGGGGGTCTATGGTATGTGGACGCGAACATGCCTATATTGGATGCTTCCGACGCAATTTGAAGGGCTATCGAGATGGCCGACGAGTTTCCTCGTGCTGAAGTGACCGGAATTGACTTGGCACCCATACAGCCTCGGTCAGTTCGCCTTGTCTTGTTATTTCGTGCTATAAACTAATACTTATCGTCGTGCATCTAGAGACGTCCCTCCCAATTGCACGTAAGAACATCATCCGCGTTCCTAGCTTCTTGAACACTTATCTTAACAAAAACAGCTTTGAACTCTACAATCTCGACCAAGATCGCGTCAACATTCCATATTCCGATGGATACTTTGACCTCGTTCATGCGCGATCCATGTTCACTGGGGTAGGTAAATCTTTCATGCTCGTCCGCGAATCATGAACGCTATATGCTTGCTTCTAAAAGATCCGGGACTACTCACAGCTCATACGTGAAATTTCACGCGTTCTGCGACCGGGGGGCCTTGTGATACTCATCGAATCGGAACTGACACCGCTCTATACGCCCACCGAGGGAGTGGCGCCACATATAAACGTGACGACGTGGTATGCGCTTTGGCAAGTCTACATGACGTGCTTGCAGAGACACGGCGTTGATCCCACAGTACCGGCGCGCCTACAAGACATTGTTGCTTCTACTGGACGGTTCGAAAATGTCGTTAAACGGAACGGAAATATACCTGTCGGATTTTGGCCAGAAGGTGAGTCGCGTTGTGCCTGCGCGAGCGTCACTAAATGAGCCCGAAAGAGAGCGTGTCTCTTACTGTCGGACAACTCCAGTGGATGGATTATGAACTCTTCCTTCCAGCCTTGCGTCCTCTCTTTCTTACCTGCGAACTTCCGGACCGCGTCGATAAACTCATTAGTGAGGCACAACAAGTTCTTTACAATCCAGAAGCGCGTTTAATGACTCGTATCAATATTGTACACGCATCAAAACGCTTTCAACTGTAGAGCCATAATACTAGCCTCAAGTCCTGCATTGTGAAACAATACATTTTTCGTATTCCAATTAGATATATGGACACTGATGCGTGGTAATACATAGATAACGTCCTAGTCAAACTCCGAGTCGTCCTGTTTGAAGGCGGCAGAGTAGGCCAATATTGTACCATATACAAGCCTGCGGGTTACGTATGGCTGTGAGCGGATAGTCCAAAAGCTGTTGAAGGACAACGCACCCTCCACCAATGATAGACATGGCGCAAGCGCCTGTTGTGATAACATTTGAATGGGCCAGCACTATGGGTAGCGCGAAGCCAGTCACGACGACGACTGAAGTGATGAAGCGGCCGAGATCAACCGGCCCACCGCCCTCGTAGCTCCCGGCAAAGTCGTCGGCACCGCAATGTGAGAAGAGGGCATTGGGAAGAGGCGCAAGCACGAATGTCAACGCTATACACGACAATGAGCACGTTGATGATGCAAGCAGGAGTACACTGACCGACTAGCAATGGGAGCCAGTTATGCCATAGAGCGCAGGAAAGGATAATAAGCAGGAATCCGACAGCGAGCACGAAGGAAAGTAAAATGACGGCTAGAGGACGTTAGCCATGGCGACGAGCAGTGGCAAGTCAATCTCACTCTTGAGACCCGCGGCCATCGTGGTTCTGTGCAACTACTATTTGTGGCTGTGCTGCCAGGAACTCCTTCCCTTCCTGCCATGAGAATCGAAAAGTGCTATTTCTGCAGTACCAACGTCTATCCAGGACACGGCTCGGCGTTCGTCCGTAACGATGCCAAAGTCTTCAGATTCTGCACATCAAAGTCAGCCTTTTGACAAGTCTTTTCCATCCCACTGCTAATTCCCATCCAGATGCCATAAAAACTTTAAGTATGCATCCCAATCATGCTCTACATGTCGACTATAACAATTCCTCTTAGAATGAAGCGTAATCCACGCAAAGTTCGGTGGACGAAAGCGTTTAGGAGGGCGGCTGGCAAGGAGATGACTATTGTGCGTTTCATCAACCTCTTTGTGGTTTACATCCTCATTTCTTCCAGGACTCTACAATCGACTTTGAAAAGCGAAGAAACATCCCAGTCCGCTACGACCGCGAGTTGATGCAAAAGACAATCGAGGGTATGAAGCGTATCAGCGAGATAAAACAGCGGAGAGAACGCGCATTCTGGAAGAGCAGGTACGTTGCTATTTTCATTGTCTTAACAAGTATTGACACGTCGTCGCTAGAATGGCTGCAAGTCGAGAAAAGCAGAAAACACATCGCAAAAAGACGATGGAAGCCGCCAAGTCTTCATCGCTGGTACAACCAATGGAGATGTCCGAACCCACAAAAATACGCGAAAAGATCAAAGTACCGTCAAAGAGTCGGAGTGCACTCATCAGCGGGGAGGGTCGCTCAATGACGATGGATGTAGATTGACATCTTCCGGTTCCGATTACTCATGTCCTGCCTATTCCGCATGTACACTACTAATACACAGATGCTATGACTTGCCTACAGAACGTCGATGGTTGATTAGAAAATGATAGTGAAGATGTGAGATCAAATGAAAAATGCGTCTAATGTGTGCGACCCCGTGCAATCAATCAACGTTGCTTGTACTTGGCCTGATTGTCTTGTCGTACGTTGGGGTCAAGAGTGTTGTGCAGACCAAGAAGAGTCTTGCTAACGGCCTCGCTGGCACCGATCATCGGCTTCAAGACAGCTATGGGGACGGCGCGAATAACAGAGCGGACTGGGCCCTACAAAAATGTTCAGCATCACGTCTACCGTCAAAAGAAAATAACAGACCTCGTTCCCAGAGCGCTCGTAAACCTCCATAGGTACCGCCAGAATAGTCTGAGCGGCAGAATTGAGGTTCTTGTGGAGACTCCTGTACGCCGACTGCACGCCTTCCTTGATGTCAGCAGGCTGCTCGGCATACTTACTGAACTTGTCCGAATCCACCTCCAAGCCTTCCTCAAGCAACTCATCGTGCAGAATGGGGAACTGGAGCGTCTCTGCTGTCACAGGACTCTCAAATTGTCCACCGATAACCCCTTCTGCCTGCTCTAGAATGACCTGAGTCCCCGTGGCCAGCCGTGCTCCAAGCTTGATGGCCTCAATGGCCGTAGACTTGACAAACGATGTGGCACCCTTCTGTACCCCGCGCACAATTCGACCGTCCTTCTTGTACTGCGATATAGGCAAAAGAACAAGATCGGCGATGCCTGAGCCGACGTTGACGACAGAACGAATGGGCGCAACACCGGAGATGACTTCAACCAGCTGGGTGGCCTTGACATCCGGAGTCCAAAGGTCATTCAAAAGATCGAACAATCTGGGCCAGCCGGAGATCTACGTAACGGTTAGCACATTCGCAATCTGAAGGAACAGTTGATGCACTTACGCCGGCTAATGTGATATGTCGTAGCGTCATCTCCGCCCCGTCAAAGTGGAAGAAGTTCATCAGCTCGATGGTCTTGCCCTCTTTCAAGGCGCGATAGTCCACCCGCCGAGGTTTGTAATCTAGTTTGAGATCCACAGGGAAAATCTCTGCAAACTCTGTAATGTTATTAGAACTAGTGCTTAAGATGTACAAGTCTCCAGCTCACGGAAGTAGATGTCATCGTCGGGGTCTTTCGGTGCTGAAGGTGGAGCATGAGGATCTTGGAAGCTGAAGAAACGTTTCAAGAAATCGAGCGCATCCTGATCGACATGTAATCGGAGAGGAAGGAGCTTGGCCTAGAAGAGAATATAGTCAGCACGCCATACCTACGTTAGCAAGTACATACCCTAAACCTGGCTTCTACGGATGGATGTCCCTGTACGGGGTGCAAATTCTTCAGCTCGATCCGTGCCATGTCAGAATCTGTCTCCCTGATGTTCCCGCGAGAATCAGACCGCAAGCTCGTCAAAAATTTGCTCCAGGTTGACGACTTCATGTGATCCAATATTTCCACATCCTTCACGGTCGCGAAAATCTTCGACACCAATGGGGCATCCTCCACGTATTGATGAACATTGAGCTTCATTCCCGCG
Organism: Hymenopellis raphanipes; assembly: GCA_003314085.1. Lineage (NCBI taxonomy): Eukaryota > Fungi > Basidiomycota > Agaricomycetes > Agaricales > Physalacriaceae > Hymenopellis > Hymenopellis raphanipes. The sequence continues at coordinate 27,095 of QLPD01002426.1, forward strand.
AGGCGAAACTCGATATTCGGGCTCTTAGCCCGAGTCAGCCGTTTTCCTTGCACGCGCGGAGCTCTCGTGGAAGGTTTAGTAGGTCCCTGAGGCTTCAACGATTGCCACGAGCTCTGACTGATCGTCTCGAAGTCGTCCTTGAGCTCCTCGTCGATCGCAGCAATGAGAGCCCCGGGCTCCATCTCATCCACATCTTGACTGAGTCCGATGTAAACAGAGTTGTAGAGCAGCGCGGTAGTCTCTTCCTCGAGAATTGGATCCTGCATCTGGCCGTTGGCTACAAGTTGTCTGATTTTCGCTAGGCGTTTGCGCATCTCCTTGACGCTCTCCTCGATCGTCTTCCGCGTCTTGACCCAGTCATATCCATCATACAGAAACGCGTTAATTTCGGCATGGTTCAGTTGGACCAGGAATGTAGTGTCGTGAACTCTTAAGAAGAGCATTAGATGTGTCACGAAGATCAAGAAACACTCACTCTGCGCTCCCATCTTGTGGCTCCGGCGGAAGATTGTCGAAATAGTTTTCAACCACTTCAATGTTTTGCCGCAACATCTTGATAGTCTCGCCCCCGACTGTAGAAGTAATTCCAATGCCTCCTTCGTCCACGATGGCCGAGTGACTGCCTTCAACATCGAAATCATCTAGATCGTCATCGCGTAACTCTCGAAGACCAGCTGCCGCGCCGAAAGACTCGTCCAAGTAGTCCAAATTAGTAGGTAGATCATCGTAAATCATGTCGGGAGCTGGACCAATTTCCGGTGGACGTTTGAACGCACTATCATCGAGGGAAGCTAAACCATACGAGGAACGTTCTAATATGACTGCTGGTGCTCGTTTAGGTTTAGGTATTCTGAAGAATACGTAAGAAACCATTCTAGTTGAGAATTTAAATATACGCACTGAGTAGTGACAGGAGGCTGGAAGGCCGATGTCATATCAGATATAAACGCTCCCAGTGCGGAACCCGTGTCGGCACATAGATGCAGTCGTAATATTATGCGTTCTATCGCTACCTGAAATATCTCATGAACAACCTATTGACTGGGAAAGGAAGGTTGTTTCTTACTCGGGTGTCTGAAGGTTTGGCGCTAAACTTCAGGTTAAAATCGGAGACCTCCGCTAATAATGCAAATCCCTGTTTCTGTTGGAAGTCATTCAACCAATAAATAAGCATATCAAAAAGGGATTATACCTTCCACAAATTTACACCATGCCTTGTCGAGCTGTAGGAGTCGGCGGGAACAATGTCGGCTTTGTTGTCGATGAGTAAAAGCGCAAGATCGGGAGCGACAAGGCGTAAAGAAAGATCCGGCGAGTTCCCAATCAAAGTGGTCCCAAATTCGAGATCCCCAATGTGAAGAACAAGACAGCCAGGATAATTCGGAGTGAAAGCTGCTATTGAACCATCCGTGACTTTCAGCGATATCCGTGTACGTTCACTTGGAACAACGGACTCGAATGCCTAGAGGAAAGATGGATCAGGAACAATTTGGCAAGCCTTACGCGCCAAGTAACGTACGCCAGGAGGTGCCTTGAAGAAATTCACGATCGCCTGCACCCAAGTGATATCAGAGTAGAAATTGAAGGTAAATCCCCAGAGTGCCAACTTGACACGAGATTCTTTGGCGCCAGTCTCCGATATAGTCAAAGATTTGAACGTGAGATTGATTATGTTCTGAGGAGTCGTCGTCTGGAGTACACATGAGAGCTTACACACCACTGGAAACTCTGTAACGCACCAGGCTGCGTGGGGATGTCAGTTGAAGGATTGTGCTGAAGCCACCCGAGGATAAGCCGTGCTTTATTGTGAGATCCATCACAGCGACAGAGATAAGCGTCTCGTCCTATGGAAGGTTGAATGTAGGACGTAAACTATTGCATGAATAGTGTTACCTTCCCATCTGGCTTCAGTTCCACAACAGCGTCGGAAGCAATTATATCCATTGGCTTATTCAATGCCACCCGTTTGGAATTGATAGTTAATGTTACCGCTTCTGAGCCCAGTGGAACCTCTGGGATATTAAATCGCAGGAACACTTGGGTAAAAATCAGCCACTGTTGAGACACGAAACACAGGAACGCCACCTTCAGAAATAGACACCTTCACAATCGAGTCCTCTTCTGCAGTCGGTGGTGGACCCACTGTAATGTCGCTCCCAGATCTGGACTTTGCGAAGAATCGACTGCCAATGATGCTGGCTTCTCGACTTTCTGGTCCTTCACCGGGGACTCGATCAGAGCCAAAGGTCACTTCGATAAGCTGACTGGCGTCGTCAATGCCATACTGCAAAGCATCCAAAGTTGGCTTGGTGAGATTCACGTAGAGAGATGGCACAGAAACCGCAATGGATGTTTTTCCCGACGGGCGGTTTATAATGGAAACCAAGGGATTAAGAGATGATCCCGATGCCATCGAACCTTCCTCTCCGGTAAGTGGTCCAAGCGACAAAACAGCTTGGGCCTTGGTGTCTGTCGGACAAGCAGTCGAGACCACCAAACGACGCAGTTCCACGCTGGCAAAAACGTCACCGTTGATACTGTCACTCTCGAAGCGTGTATTTGTCGTCTGCGACGGCGGATCGTTGGATACACTGATATCGTGAATGTCAAGAATCAGCGGACCAGACCGAGGTGCGTTTCCAGCGAGCGGTGGACATCGAACTTGCAAACGGACCATCGGTATCTTCACCGTCAACTTCGACCGTACTCGTTTCGATTTGGACCTCTGTGCAGCTGAAATGAGTTCATATGTAAACCTGGAATTGAAAAACAAACCTTCTTGCCTTTCGTCTTCAGAGGACTACTGATTGGAGATTCCCGTAGCCCGTAATCCAGATCCAAATCCAAGTCCTGTAATATCGATTGCTCTAATCTGCGTCTTTCCCACTCTGCCGAATGACGTTTACGGGTCAAATCAGAAGGAGGAATGGCCGGAGGTGGTCCGTCATGCAAAGGCTCCTCTTCATCCTCGTCACTCTCGACAACGCAATTATCTTCGGTAGCCTGTTTGTCGTCAAGTTTTGGCCGCGTCAGCTCTTCGACAAACCCCAGAACATGGACGTTCACACATTGTCGCAAATTCGCCATTACATGAAGGGAAGCAATCGACACCTCGACATCAGTGTGGCTGATCACTTTGTTCCTCTTGTCGAGAAAGGATTTCTGCAGGAATGAGAGTGATACAGCAGGTCCACTTGCTTTATTATCGTTTGCGCTAGACTTGTGCTTGGCGCGCCACTGAGACACCCTCATACCGTTGAGATGATGTGCAGGGTTCGTCCAATCCGTAATGTCGAACACAGGCATCTCGGGACATTCCCCCGTTCTCATGATGATATCTGGGTGCGAATGAGCAGTCGCATATCCCTCGGAGAGATTTGGGTCTGTAATCAAAATGGGCGAAGCAAGGAACTCTTTTGCTTCCGGAGTGCTCTCTTGAAAGACGAAGACGGATAGTTCATTTACCGACGCCGATAATGTCGTTCTGGCATCGGGTGAGGGCCTCGAACTCGTGGAAGAAGCGACGGTCAAGGAACTACGAGAGGGTCCAAGTACCATGGACCCCGATGCAGCTATTCGTTCTACATGCAGACGAAGGTAACCCATGGACAATCGTGGAGGTACCAAAGGTTTATCGAAGAAGCCGGCGAGCTGGTTATTTGAAAATTGGGTTTCCGAGTCTGATAAAGCTGGTAGCAATAGAACCACAATTCCTTTCAACTTCAAAGAAAGGTCAATAGTCATGCTCAACGTGGACGGGGAGCCTGATGACGAAGGAGAAGTCGGAGATGAATGAGATGACAAAATGTCGGCAATGTCGACTATACAGCGAATATGCCATGCACGAAGTCCACACGCAATAACTCCGGCATCTATAGACAGTTTCAGAGCTTCGTCATATGCAACGTTGCGTTCAGCTTGTCGACGTGAAGGCAAGGGCGGAGGTGTGGTAAGTCGTAAAACAATGGGTTCTTTCCCGAAGGACAAAATGAAATTCTCTTCGGAATAGAGATCACCACTAGTAGTGTCTTCCGGTTCGAAGGGGTCAGGTAGTGGTTTGTCTTCGTGTGGCCCTGGTGTCATAGACAACGCGCTCTGGTACATGCTACTTGCAACGGAGCTCGCGGGGGAGGGGGGTCTAGGCGGTAGGAAAGCTAAAGATTGAGACATTTCCATATGAGTGTCTTCGTCCAGGGATGATGATGAGGAACTGGGGGAAGGGGAGCGTCGTGGAGTTTGGAGTGTCGACACGGAGGCAGACGTGGCCGGCTGCGTGGATGTAGCAGATGACGAGAGGTCTGAGGATGTAGTTAGGTTTGCAGCAGTGACGGTTAATCCTGAGAGGGTAATAGAACGCGACTTGGACGCGCTTGTATTCGGGGAACTCTCGTCAGTGCGGTAACGTAACTCTGCGAGTCTGACCGTAATGCGCGCGCGACCAGGTATGACCAACGATATCCTTGTATCCTCCGCATCAAATTCGAATCTTGCGAGGAGACCCTCTATCATCGCTGCAAACACTTTGACGCCAGCCGGATCCATATCTGACGGATTGTCCTCATCCTCTGGCGCGCCCCCAAGACCGCCGGGAAGGTTTAAATCGCCATCTCGTATCGACGCGGCGAGTTCAGCCTGAAAGGATTCCGCTACACTGCCTTCCTGATCCACAGACAACTCGTCATGAACGAAACTCTCAGCGAGGGATGCGACTGATTCAGCAAGATGTGCGCTATTGTCAGACGTGCGCTGAGATTTCGGAAGGAGATGGAATGTGAGGTGAAGGGATTTCACCGAGAATCCGACCGTAGACGTGAGAGGGTTGGGCCATGGTATTCGAGCCGTTACAAGTCCAACCACGCCCTGGTGGAGAGCCACAGGGAGGCCAGGTAAATGTTTGTTGACGGCCTACACGACTATAATCAGCATCTTTGAGAATCCCAAGCGTGAATAAAGCACGCACGGAACTGTCCAACTCAAGATCGGTAACATGAACATGACCAGATCCAATCTGCGAATCTATCTGTGATGCATCGAATTGGCCTGGTTTCAGGAGATGTCCAAGGTATTTCTTGAGCAGAAACGACAAGAGCCGACTCTGGATGCTCGAGGGTAGGGAGATATTGAGGGAGGGGAGAGGCGGTAAGACCGGGAGCCAGGAGGTGAACCAGGACATGGTGGTACTGGTCAGCAAGTGAATCGCCAGCCGACGTTACAGAAGGCAAGCTGTTGGCTGCATGGGAAGTATAATTGACTGCACTGCCAGCTGGTGCGTGTGCAAGCTGTGAAGCGTAATGCAAGCGGCCAGTGACGCTGCTGAGGGAAGGAAGCTGGTTAAGTCGAGCCAGTTGCCTCTTTCGGCGTCACACCGCTTGCAGATGACGGCGAAAGGCTTAAATTGTACACTAATAGTCTACTACCTCTTCATCAATTCACTCTACATTCTCTCCAATACATTATTACCCGTTCTCTTTTCTATGGTACCCCAGCGAGAAACTCCGCCAAATACCGAGCAAAGTGGTCATGCATAGCACTCGTCGGATGAAGGTGATCTAGCCACACCGCTCCACCTATCTTCCTTGCATCTCCAGCGGATAAGTTATGTCTTTTTAAATCGTCCAGTATCGTGGTAAATACGTCGTAGGATGAGAATAACATTACTGTTGCATCAGGATGTGAGGCGTTAAAGGCGTAGATACGGTTGATCAGGCAAGCGTTCCAGTCGAGGAAGCTCTTGCTGGCTTGTTCAGCGCGCTCTTTTCGAACTATAGCGGGTAATGTATCAGATTGAAATAGGTGCTAACAGCCTCGGCTTACCAGCAGGTGTGCGCTGCACTGGAGGGACGTCGATAAATAAAAAATTGCGCGCTCCCGTCTTATACAGCTCCTCTTGAGCTGTGAACAGTTTGTTTATGCTTGCGTCGTGAGTTTTAGAGAATCTGAATGGCATCGTTAGATGAGAACATCAGATATCGATACTGCATAGTTGCAGCATAGATAGATCAAATACATACGCGCAATCATTGATACCAATCCAAGTAACTTGATGGCTTTATGAGATGCGGAAAGCCTACAGTAAGAATCTCACGAACCAAAGAGTGAATCTTCAGGTAACCAGGGCGCCCAATCAGGCTTGACGCCAGCACCTTTGAGGAAAGTTGGCAACTGAGTATTCACGATGTGATTGACAGTATTGCCCCCGATAGCGTAGTCAAATACAAGGAGAGGCGATTTCAGATACTCGGGATCTTGCTCCTCTTCAGTGGCGTTAGGTTTATAGCGTGGTCCTGGACGGTACTTGGTGATAAAGTGGCCAACCCAGTTCGGCATGTCATGCTCGTTCCAAAGCCCCCCTTTCTCACCTGGAAAGGTAACACCAAGGGGCTGGAGGGGCGTTGGTGTGATTTGACGGTTAGCGAAATGGGCCGTCAAGACCGAGCTATATGAATCTCCGCTAGCCAAACCGGTGAGGTTATGATCAATGAAGATAGAGAAGTACGCACAATAAGAAGAGGTTCTTGATCTTGGCTGTCCCAGGCCAAGACGATGTTAATTGGAGTACAGTACTAGGCATATTGTTATTGTACGTCGTTTGGCCACTGCGAGCCTTATACGTTATACTACCGAGGAGTTTCCCACGGTGAGTGCCCGAGTTACCGAAAACTATTCTGAGCAGGAAAGAATTGTGCATGAAATCGAACTAAATGTAACAAGGAGGCCTTTCAATGCTAGTTTGACGAGGAAACAACCTTTATTCACAGCTTTGAAGAAATTCGGCCAAATAGCGAGCAACATGAGAATGAACAGTACTTGTCGGATGAAGATGGTCCACCCATATCGCCCCTCCTCTCTTCCGAAGATCAGAGACAGGCAGATTGTGCTCCTCCGGCCTGTCAAGGATTTTAGTGAATGTTTCATATGCCGAGAAGATCATCGTCGTTGCATCCGGGTGGGCGTCACTGAAAGCTGAAAGAGCTTGCACCAATGAGGCGTTCCAATCTATATATGACTGGCTAGCTCTTTCGGCGATTATCTTATCAACTTCACCATGTCAGTTGTATCTGAATCTTGAGATGGCAGGGAGTAGTTACCTGCTGGCGAGCGCTGAATTGGGGGCACATTGATTAGCAAAAAATTGCGCGCTCCAGCTTCATACAGCTTTTCGTGGGCGCAAAACAAATTGCTCATGCTTTCGTCGCAACTATTGCCATGTCTGGACGAAACTATAGTGAAGAAATATTCAGAGGAATGCGACAATACTTACGCGCAGTCATTAATTCCAACCCAAGTAACTGCACGAGTAATTTAGATGATGGCTGTCTTCAATGTAAGGTCTAACTGACTAAACAAAGAATCTTCAGAAGTCCACAGCGCCCAAGAAGGCTTCGAGCCGGCGCCTTTCAAAAAGGAGGGTAGTTGATAATTTATGACATCGACTGCTCTGCTTCCACCAAAGGAATAGTTATAGACCAGTAGTGGGTGCTCCAGATATGCAGGATCCTGTTCTTCCGCCGGCACGTTGGGTTTGTATCGTGGTCCTGGACGATACTGAACAATCAAGTGGCCCACCCAATTCGGTGTGCCAGGTTTTGTATACAGGGCATCATCTTCGCCAGGAAAAGGCACGCCCAAGGGCTCTACAGCAGTTGGGATGATCTGGCGATTGGGAAGCTCATCTGAAGTAGCACAGTAGGAAGCACCGCTGTTCGAGAAGAATAAGACGGTTGATCGTAGAGTAGGGCTGAAGAGACGGACAAGATAACGAGATGTTTTACTTTGGCGAAACCTTGCCAAGAAGGAGAGCATTGAAGAAGAACAGACATTATTGATGGCGTAAAGAAAGCCCTCTCACTGGTAAATAATGCCGCGGCAGAGGCCATCGGCATTATCGACCCGGCTACTCCGAAAAAAATCTGTCGCGACCTTGTACACCGACCACATTGAATCCACCTCGCGACTCCATTCTTCCTTATTCATCTTTCTCTTGCTGCTAGCGAATGTCGAGCGCCTTAGATCGCCAGGTCCGCCCCATCTACGGTCAGTCTTCGGGCTACAGTGGACACGGCGGAAGCTGATACCCCACAGATGCCCTCGACACCGGCTCGAACAAGTCTGCCCTGGTAGCGTGCAACAAAATCCTCAAAAAGCAACCGAAGAATGTGCTCGTCAAGGTCGGTGACGTGGGCAGCGTTCCGGAGACCAGTCCGAGCTAAATTGTTAATAGGCATTGAAAGCCTTGGCTTTGGTGCGATCTCAAAAGGTCGAAGAGTCCTTGGTCTTGTGCGAAGAGATCCTGGCGTCAAAGCCGACCGACGACCTCGTGCTGACCGCCATGATGCACGTCCTTCGAGGACTAGGTAGACGTAAGCTCGGTTATTATGTATACCTTCTTCTATACCTCATGTCCTTGTTATAGACAAAGATACCGTGCAGATGTTCGAGGAGGCATTCAAGAAAGAGCCCTCGAATGAAGACTTGGGCATACAGACATTCCTAGCAAACGTCCGAGCTGGCCATTGGAAGGCTGCACAACAGGTGAGAGCATCAGTCGCGCTGTTCCCTTTTCTAACCTCTGGCCAAGGTCGCCACGAAACTCTATAAGCAGTTCCGAAAAGAACAATATCTTTATTGGAGTGTAATGGCTGCTGTGCTTCAGGTAACGTCCTTCTCTTCCTTCAAAATATTGTGCTAATTATTTCCTAGGCTAATGACAGTGCTACACCAGCCAACATGCGTACCATGCTTTATCAACTCGCCCTCCGCCTAATAACGTCATCTCCGAATCCTTCCTTTAATCAAGCGGACCGCTTCCATCTCCACCTTTCCATCCTTCGCGAACTCGGCGCTTACGATGATGCGTTGAAACTTCTGGACAGTGAAATTGGCAAATACATTTGTGCGACCAGTCTCGTCTGCAACGAAGTCCGACGCGACATATGGCGCGCAAAAGGTCTCCTGCAAGAGGAAGGAAAGCGAGCGGAGACACTAATCGTGGAACACAAGTACGCGGATCGCTTCCGCGACAGTTACAAATTGTTGATATTTCCGAAGCGATCGCAATTGGTTAGAGTTTCTTGCCGTTCTTGACGCGACTTTCGCATCTGCCTCCGACTTGGCTGGTAATGAGACACGAAAATCTGATCTCGTCGCCGAGTGTTTGAGGGTACAGGAGCTGTTCAACAGCATCGCGGCGAAAGATGGCAAATCCGATCGTTCTGGACCTCTTGCCCTGTTGGAGTTAGAAAAGCGCGCGCGACAGTATGGTGTATCAACGGGTGCGTAACGTATCATTATTTTGGCAACATGCTCAGCCTCAGGTACAGATGATGGACGAATCGTAGAACTATTGAAGGATTACTTTGGACGAATAGGCGACAAGGCCTGCTGTTACGAGGACCTTCTCCCATACGTCCTATTAGATGGAGAACTTGCTTCACAATGGGCAAGTTTCCTAGAAGCTGTTGCGTCTTCCTACGTGAGTCCGTTTTTGATTGAATCTCCCAAACTAACATCATCTGTCAAGTCTCCACAATCAGATCTGCAACGCCTCATTAACTGTCACAAGCTTCTTCGATACAACCTCCAGCCATCTGAAGTGAATGTCGAGGCAGAGTTATCTCACGCTGACATTTACACGAAACATTACCTGGAGGGCGTGCAACTTGGAAAGAATCTAGCAGTAACGGATCTACAACCCGCAGACGACTTGGCGATATTGGCCGGCCACGCATTCGTCAACCTTTGGACGATGACTAAGGAGGAGAAATATCTTTACAACGCCGTTTCTTTACTGGAATATGCTGTTGCTAGGAGTAAACCCTCGTTTCGAATACGGTTAATGCTTATACGAATATACCGACTACTCGGTAAGACTTTAACACCAGCCGAGTCGCGTTACTTACTCAAAAACAGGTGCTCCCGCTCCGGCGATAGAACATTATCGTGCAATGCAAATAAAGCAGATACAAAACGATACCCTGTCCCATTTCCTTCTTTCTCGATCATCTCCCTTTTCACTAGCAGCCACTGGTGACCTGACTTTCATGACTGAGCACATAGAATCATCCCAGATCTACATCAGCAACACCCAAGACGTGTGTATTTTATCGAATTTGCAGCCTTTCGTCGTGCTAACTATTTTCATAGACTCCCGAATACGTCGTTCGGGCATTCAATGGCGAAAAATACTCCCAGGTCTGTTCTATGGTGTCCTGACAGTGAGATGTGTAACTGAGAAAACTACAGATACCTGAGTTCGTCATTTTTGAGAACCGGGTGGAATGTTCCCTACAACGAAACATCGCCAAGCTTGAGCACACGCGCATGCGGCTCGGCTTTGACTTAGTCTCTCCGGAAATTGTTGACATGGAGCTCATCGACTTGAAGTTCATATTCGATCGTGGTACGTGCATTCGTCAACCGTGTTGTTGCCTTCTTAGGTCTTCTTCAAGACCACTTCGACAACCGTGACTTTGATGTATTACCCAACTATCAGCCTCGCGCCGGTCCATCTCTTAACGAGCAGACCATGTTATTCGGCAAGTCGGAAGGTGTACGTCATTATGGATCCAGTGGCTGTCAATCTTGCTCATTGCTCTCTAGCAAGGCTGGCTTTGGTCCTTCCTGAAGGTCTATATCCGGGCCTTCCAGCACGCGAGCGATCTAGACGATACTGTGGAAGAGAAGCTGCTGATTGGCGATAGACCAAAGGCAACAGAGGCCAACTCCAAACCTTTGAAAGAAAGACTCTGTACACGAAGCGACGAGGAGCTTTCTGAGGTGATCCCTAATCTCTCTTGAATGCAGCATCGACTAACACATTACGGTTTCAGCTGACAGAAGACGAATTGTCGTTCGTTCGATATGCAGATGCATTAGCGGAGTGGTTAGAACCTCACCATGATTATGTCCGCCCTCCGCCTTCGGTCGTTCTTGCAGTGGCCGCCAAGCAGACGGAGTTGAAAACTGGACATCCTCTCAAAGGTATCGAGATTCCACCGACAAATGGAGGCTCGCATAAGAAGGATGAGGAGGCACCTCCCGTTGCAGATCCACCTCTCCTTGTTACCTCCTTCTTTGAGGGTATGTCCACACTTCACACCCTCAAGTCGTACTGAAGCACAATCCATCAAGATATGAAGGCTCGATTCGCTCAGGTCAAGTCTAAACAATCTCCAGTGGTGGCTTTATATGTCGCTGCACTTATGCAGGAGGTTCGTTCACTTGCTAGTTCCAAGCTTTTTGATATTCATATAGCACTCAGGCTTTTGTCCTCCTCATGCTCGAGACCTTCAGGTTCAAGAACAACTCGGTCGTCAAGATACACAAGCTTGGCAATGTATGTTATACGTACTTTCCATTTGCTCGTGTTCACGTCAGGTCTAGCTGGTTGCGCATTTCAAGCCAATCAAAGCTCAAGCACTCGCTTCTATAAAAGAGGTGGCCGAACAGCTGCTCAAGATGAGCGAATCGGAAGGTACTGCTGACCGAAGGAAGGAGATTGTTGAGTCATGCGCTCAAGGCAGCATGAAGGAGGTATACCCTAGCTCTGTGTTCTAACGCAAAACTGATGATCTTGTCCAGCTCGACCACGACTTTATCCTCAACGTGGCAAAGAAACTTTCCGATTCAAGAAAAGCCATGCTCGAAGGCTTTGGCAAAGGTATACCACGTATCCTGGGTATGTACCCCAACTAATGTCCTTGTTACGCCCGCTACGAGCACACCTTACATATAAGTACTGTATCAAGTTAGTCGCAACGTGAATTCCCAACTCAATCATCCTGCTTGTACAGTACAGTCTTGTTATCTACTCTTATAAATAACTCCTTTTGCCAGGGTAATTCTATTTCTGACATTCTAGCTCACTTCTTGTCCGAGATGACGAGGAAGGTCTGGTAAGGGTATTCGAAGATTCCCTTGCCCTCGTCAATCCATTTGAGGTCCTCTCCACGCGAAACAGTCTCTTTCACGTCTGCAAGCACCTTGGATCGCACATCATCAGGAAGAGCCTGAATGTAGCTCTTGCTGTTCACCCTGTCAACAGTTAGGCCTACGGTTCCCTCCAGGACATAGGACCATGTCTTCTCCACGGGAGGCTTGAAGAACTTTTGATACGACACAGTATCGAAAGTCTGTCGCCAGAGACCAAGTCGAAATTGTGGCGTCCCCCCTTCATGCTGCTCATAAGCGTGCCGGAGTTGGGCGACCCAGCGAGCAGCATTGCTGAGATCGCACGATGAGCGCGCGCTGAATGATGTATGGTGCAACGCGTCCTTACCGATCCTCCAAGTTCCAGATGAAGCCGACAGTGCCGCCTGGTTTCAAGATTCTGGCGAACTCTACGGAGGCGGCGTCGTAGTCGGGACACCAGTGGAATGCCTTGAATATGATTCACAAAAAGCCATACAGGCTGTTAGGTCGGAAAGACGAACCTGTGCGACTGTGATCAAGTCCGCCCATCCGTCTGGGATACCGGATTCGGTGAAGCTACCGTCGGACACGGTAACGCGCTTATCATCAACGGTCTTGCTGAAGGTCTCGCGCATCCCGGCGCTGGGCTCTACGGCTCTGAGTTCTTTGACGGCGTCAGACCAGTCTGGATGCTTGAGGAAAGCCCTCGTGAATATGCCGGTGCCAGCTCCGATCCTGTCGTATTATTGAGAAATGAGCTCGATGTATAGACGCGTAGAACGACGTACTCGACGACATTGAGCGACGATTTGGTAGCAACTGCTTCTTTAATCGCAGCAATGGCGTTTGCTTGATAGGACGGGCGCGCCCTAAATAATTAGCCAGTCGAAGTGCTGTGGGGAAAAGTGATAGCGAACCGATCGTATAACTCGTTGGTTCCGGTTCCGAAACCTACTTGAGCAGTTTTGTGAACAGTGGACATGGCGAAGAAAGGGAGATAAGAAGAGTACGAGTCATTTGATGAGCTCTTTAAATAGGCGCCAGTGCCTTCAAATTTGACGCAATTGGCGGTAGCAATGGCACGACCTGTGCGTATCGCAGGTCTAAGCATGGTACGACCTGATGTTTGCCTGCCTTAGCAGGAACTCGGCCGCAAGTCGTCAGGTCGTGTGTGTCGAAGTAGTTAATGTGATATTGCCACCGGAGCGCAGCCCGCCCATCTGTTAACCGGGAATCCTGCCTTTCGTCAATCACCGCACAGTCAGCATCTTGTTTTGAATTCGGTTGACACTCAACGTGTCAAGCCAGCCGTTACGGTCATCGGGAAATGGGAGCCTCAACGCTGACTATCAAACTCGTTGCCTCAGGAAAGCCGGTGACGCTCACCAGCTCGGCTACTTCACTTTCTGTCAAAACCGACAAGAGTAAGTCGACCACTGAGCTCCGACCGGAAGACCCACTCACAGGATACCTAGAAGCGACGAATGTTCCGATACGCCAGGTTGTACAGGCCCAATATCAACAAGACAGTCAAGTCCTGCAGGTTTCGTATGTGTGGAGGAAGAAAGCAAAGGGGCCTTCTTCGCTTGTCCGGCTCGAAGGTAAAGTTCAGGGAGAACCCACGACAGCTTCGGAATGGGCAGAGTCAGTAACAACGGCGGCGTACGAAGGTTCGTGGCTGTTCGTATCCACCTTGCCTCCACCAACATTAACGTCCAGACCTCGGAGTTAAACGCCATCGACGCATCAAGGTTCTCGTCAATCCTTTTGGAGGTGTGGTACGTGTAACAAACGTAGCCCCTTTACCTGCAATAACACGGCTCTCCAGCGTAAAGGCGTTGCCATCTTCACAACGACTGTTGAGCCCATCCTACGCGCCGCTGGTTGTTCCTTGGATATTCAACGTTCGTATGATTTCCATGCTCGTGTAAGTCACTTAAAATGACGCTCTAACAGATACCAACCGTGGCGGACACGCGTATGACATCGCGAAAGAGTTACCGCTCAACTACGATGCTATTGTTAGCGTGTCGGGAGACGGCCTCATCCACGAAATAATGAACGGTTTTGCGCATCATGAACACCCCATGAAGGCCTTCGCGATTCCAATTGCGCCAATACCTACGGGATCCGGCAACGGCTTAGCACTAAACCTCCTTGGATTGGCGGTACATACAACTGTCCTTAAATTCCTGAACATACTGACAAGGACAAGGATGGAGCTGACATCGCCCTTGCTGCTCTGAATGTCGTGAAAGGTGCGTTTCTTGCTTGACCGCAGAACAAAATGTTTATGACGCGTCCATCCAGGATTTCCCATGAAAGTCGACTTGTTCTCCTTTGTGCAGAATGACAAGCGTACTATCTCGTTCATGAGTCAAGCTATGGGTCTTATGGCTGGTACGTTACTGGTCTTCGCTTTGTGTATTTAATTATTCTGACCATTTAAGTTAGACCTTGACATTGGAACCGACAACCTGAGATGGATGGGGGATACTCGATTTGTTTACGGACTGCTCAGAGGCTGTAAGTGTCTTCAGGTTACGCTACACTAAGGATATGACATGCGTCTTGCAGTAATCCCTTTCAAGCCATGCGCAGTCGAATTCTCCTACAAAGCAGCTGCGAAAGACAAGGATACGATGGCTCAAGAGTCCCTCAAGCGGCACAAGAATGACAGACTAGGCGCCACATCTCCAGCTTCCGCAGATATCACCGATGCTAGCGACGCGTTCCCCAGTCTCCGGCTTGATCACGACTCCGACGAGTGGACGACTTTTAAAGAGCCTCTTCTTTATTTGTACGCTGGCAAGGGACCTTATGTCGCTCGGTCAGTCGTTTAACTGTCACGATATTCGCCCTGCTTCATGGTCTTTAGTGATTTTATGGCCTTCCCTGCTTCCTTACCAGATGATGGACTAATTGACATTGTTGCGCAAGTCACTGTAGGTCTATATACCTCTTTTATTACCTCTGACTAACGAAGGGTGTTCAGTCAACTCGGGCAGATATCCTTGGAGATCTAGCTCATGGCCCTCAAGGCGTTCATTTTTGGAAGAAAAGTGTATGTGCATTTCTCTCGGGGAGCGGCGAAATCTAACGTGTTTTTCAGTGTTCCTACATCAAAGCTCACGCGTACAGAGTCAAACCTTTGGCGCCAAAAGGATCACTATCTATCGACGGGGAACCGTTTCCTTTTGAACCTTTCTATGTAGAGGTGCACCCGAGGCTCGCGACTCTTCTGAGTCCTCACGGCTACTATGCTGCCGAGTTTCCTCAGAAACCCAAAGTTTAACACGGACAATTTGTACGGTCTATGATAATAAATACCGCCGACAAGATTTGTATACCCATTTGTTGCTTTAATCAATAAGTTGGTTACACTATTATACAGCCCGTTCCAAATATCTAATCCTGCTTGCAGAGGTCGTCTACGACTTCGCCCGCACGTACTCCCAAGATACTGAGGAGCGTATCGCTCAACCCATGGGTGGCTTCCTCGACACCCTGAAGATATATCCGCGACTTCAACGTCTGTCCCTCGCTCGGAAGAAGACGGTATCCACGTGTGATGAAGATTTTGTGGGGATGGTCCAGCTGCGTCGCGGAAAGCGAAGGCGAGGTGGGCGGCGTGCTGATATTACTGCTCGAATGACTGGACGACGTCGTGGACTCATCAAACGACGACGACACAGTATCCCTGGTGTTCTCGTTCTCCGGCGCAAGGCGGCAGGTCTCCGGGTGGCATGCGGGTGAGAGGCCAAAGGCCTTGCCGACGGAGGACTCCTTGAGGAGATCGACCCAGAGGGTGCGCTGATATCCTGTGGCGCAGATGACGGCGTCGTACTTCTCGGTGGAGATGGCTCGGCTGATGATGTTTTGGATGGTGAAGGTAAAGTCATCGGCTTCGGGGGTACTGCCTGGGGCGTCGACGGCGAGGATGTGGGAGTACGTATGGACGTTGATGAGGGGTGTCGAGAAATCGGAGGGGACGCCGGTACGTTTGGCGATGTCCTTGTCCACTTTCTGGCCGTATATGACCTCGTAAAGCTAGAGAAAAGAGGCAATGAGTCGACATGAAGGCGTCACAAGGTATATACGTACCGCTTCGAGTGTAATGGGATTCACAACGCTGTAATTCGTGCTCTTGTACTCCCTGAGGCGCATTTGTCTTGTATTGGGAGATGCCAGAGAGTACCAATCATTGGTAGCTTGACAGAGGTTTAGCACAGAATTTCGGGATTGTATATAATTCTCACCTGACGGATCAAAGATCTCGTTCGCGAAACCCGTGTCATCACTAGGTCGTAGCGCGCCCTTGCGGATGACCATGTTAATCGAATGGGGCGCTCCCTTAGCGGGGACAGCAGCCAGTCGTTCCCGGAGGTTGAGGGTGACCTCAGCGGCCGATTGGCCCGAGCCGATGACGGCAATGCGAAGGTTATCCTTGCCCTTCGCAGTAATGGTCGACATGATAGAGTCGATGGAAGTCAAAAATGACGCGCTGTGTATGATCAATGGGTGGTCGATAACTGTAGACATCGGGTGGGGGACGCGTCCAGTACCGCCCGGGGAGATGATGAGGTTTCCTGTGGCGACATTGTCAGTAAACAAAGGAGAGCAAAGGTGACTGATACAGACGTGCACGACGCGAGGTTATTTCGCCGGTGGTAAGGTTTTTACTGCGCACAATCACGATGCCGTCCATATCGGT
This sequence comes from Hymenopellis raphanipes, assembly GCA_003314085.1. Lineage (NCBI taxonomy): Eukaryota > Fungi > Basidiomycota > Agaricomycetes > Agaricales > Physalacriaceae > Hymenopellis > Hymenopellis raphanipes. The sequence continues at coordinate 43,719 of QLPD01002426.1, forward strand.
GTCAATGGCAACGACTTCGGTACCAAAGGAGACTGGGATTCCGTGGTCCTGCACCCACTGCGCAGCCCAAGACAGGTAGTCGGCATACTCCTTGCGCGTAGGAATGGTGCTTCCGCGGTTGATAAAGTTGATAAGACGGTCCTGGCTGTGCAGGTAGGACAGGAAGGTGATGGGGGACTGAGGAGAGCGCAGAGTCGCAAGGTCCTTCATGAAACTGATTTGCATTTTGGCGTCCGGCAGAAGCATGCTATGGAGATAATGCCTCTGTAAGTCCACGAAGAAGACTAAGCGAAATGGACTTGCCCTGGATGCCACGAAAATTTTGCATGCTTCTCAATGAAGAGAACCTGGTTGAGAGGACACGAATCGTGCTTCTGAGAGGGTTGTGAAGTGATCAGAGGCGAGAGGACGGAGAAGATAAGATATGCTACGTACGAGACGTGTCTCCACGATAGCTCCAGCAATAGCAATATTGGCAGGACCGAAGCCCAGTCCAATCAAGTCAAAGATACTGTCCGAGGAAGACATTTTAGTGGTGGGAGAAAGAGATAAGACGAAAATGGTTGCGTCCGCAGGCTTTTATAATGAAGAATTCGGGGTATAACTGCCCAAGAAAGTAAATGTTGCACGAGTTCACGGAGCCGGCGTTATGGAGATCCAGACGCAAACAGTTCCAAGATCAAGAAAAAAGATCCAGACACGCGCTCAATTTCTCGAAGGCGCGGAGAGGGCACCGAACTGGTCGAAGCGTGCACTCTAACATTGGGCAAAAACAAATTTGAAGCAGGATGTGCGTTCTAATCTGAAGAAATCATTATCAGATAAAACACGATCAAATCTGATACCGGGTTATCTGATAACACTGGACCCGCGATATGGCGCAACTTTTAACGCCATGACTGTCCCACAGTTTGGGTCCAAGGGATACGCGAAGCTATTCAATTTAAATGGTCGGACACATGGTCCCGAAGTCTATAGGACCCGTCCATGGCCGTTTCTGTTTGCTGTCGAGGCCGTGAAGGTTGAACTGGGGCCATAGGTCCAGAAGGCAGACAAACGCTTGGACTCGGAGAATGTAGAATACATTGTATGGCGCTTCTCAGTATCCCTGAAAAGATGAACGCCAAGGTCAGAATGAATGTGGCAATATTGTAGGAGAAGCCATACCGTCATGTACATGGGCGAATGCTCAGTTATCACATCTTTAGACATATCACGCCACGAAACAAGCACTAATAAGCCAACACTCTGGAGTTACGAGTAAGTTGAAATTTGACAACAAGTCACCCCAGGTTCTATTTCGAGCCGTGACCACGACGCGCTGCCTGTAAACTTTGCTCCTCGAGACCCTTGACCCAGATCACCTCGATCCCAGCATCTATAAGCTTGCGCGCGCCTTGACAAGTTACAAAATCATCGGGTTCACCAACACCAATGTAGCAACGTTTGACTTTGGCCGCGATCAGGCCATCTGCGCACGGCGCCAGACCCGAAGTGCGAACAGAACAAGGCTCCAGCGTGGTGTAGACGTCTAGGTGTGTCATGATATCGTCAATGGCAGGCGTGGAGGATGACGAAAGTATGGAGCCGAGTTGAGTCTCTGTGAGACTGCGCAGCTTAGCCAGAGCATTAGCTTCAGCATGGGTGTTTCCGGGCAGTTCACGCGAGAAACCGGTGGCAAGAACGGTGGGAGAGTCTACAAAGGTGTCGGAGAGCACGAGGACACATCCGACGCAGAATGCAGTCGGCGAGGGTTCACATTTTTCAGCTTCAGCTAGGGCGAGCTGCATAAACTTGAGTTGGTGGTCGTCCATCAAGTTGCGCACGTGGGATGACCTAAGCCCAGTTGCGGCGAGGCTTAACAACTTGACCTTGTACTACGATCATGTCGTCGCCTGGCGCAATTGGTGCGGCTGTCGAGGAAGATGTGGAGATGCACGATCCCGAGCGCGGTGACGAGGAGGGCGAAGGTGACGCCATTCAACCGCATGGGGTCACAGACGACAGTTCGGAAGAGGAAGAGGACGATCCCGAAGAGGAGCGCAGGATAAAGGCCGGTTTTATAGTTGACGAGGACGAGGACGAAGAGGAGGAGGAGGAAGAAGAGGAGCGGCGGCCAAGAAAAAAGAGACGGAAGCACAAGAGACGAAGTGAGTTTGTTTTACTTTGTTCGCTAAAATGACTAAGTCAGCGTAGGTGAGGATAGCGAGGAACTGGACGAAGATGACCTTGACTTGATCACTGAAAGTACTGGCCGAAAACCGCACAAACGTCTCCAGCGTCTGCGACGGTACTCCAACTCTCCACCGGCAGCTTCTTCATCAAAGCGGGCAGTCATTAATTCCTCTGAAGATGACCTAGACGACAACGAAGCAACCAATGCTGAGGACATTCACAACATCTGGGACGACGAAGACCGCCGTGACGGAGAAGGAGACGTAGAGGACGAGGACCTCGACGACTTTATAGACTGGGAAGATGAAGAAGAGGGCGCCGTCGGTCAGGACGATGTCACCAGGGAGGAGAGGCGAAAGCAGAAGCAACGTCGCGACGAAGAGCGCCGTAAGATTCGTTCTCTTCATCCAAACGCGCTCGGCATAGACGCAAAGTATCCATCATTCCCACCTCTCTTTTCTTTTGCTCACTTGCTGATTCTAGTGCTTGGCAAGAAATGCACGATGTCTTTGGAAATGGCCACGACTACGATGTCCATTTGCAGGCGGACGATGCTCCGTTCGAGGAGGAAGAGCTCATGATTCCGAAAGACGACATGCGATTACACCATGTTAGCCATCTAGTCTTGCCGTGCAGCTCATACTCACAACAACTTAGGTCTTTGAACCATCTGTAATCAAAGCTAAAATGCTCACAGACGATGACGATATTATCCGACTCGCCGACATTCCCGAGCGCATGCAGCTGGCTACCGCCTCTTTCTCTCCAAATTGGACCCTAATATCAACCTCCGACTTGACCGAAGCCGACCTTAACGGTGCTGCTCTTTGGGTTACTCAGCGCATCTCAGACAAGAAGAACAAGTCCTACTTCAGTCCAGACGGCGAGTGGCAGCATCTCAAAGGCTATCTTGTCTTGGCTGTAACCGTTGTCCTGAGGCATATGTTCTTGGAGCATCTCGAAGTTCCCCATATATGGACCCATAAACGGGACCATGTTATTCACTACGATTTCGGAAATCGTTCAAAACAAGAGTTACTCAACCTTCCCGAACTCTGGAAAATATATTCCCTTGGTCAGAAATATCGCGCACTCGTCGATCGTAGAAATGCCCTGCAAGCCGTCTACACCCGTCTCCAGATCGCTGACAAGTACTTTGAGGAGGAGATAGTACCTCAGATGGACGGAGTCGAGGTAGTTGCTGATGCCTCGGAATGGCTTTCCATGATGTACAAAGACACCAAAGCAGATACCGGCTTCCATTTCCACGACGATGAAGAAATGGACGCCCCCAAGAAGCACAAGACGCCGAGTAGGATATCCGTTTACGAAGTCACCAAAAAGACTATCGTCGCCCGTCTCGCTCAGGTATCACCACTCATTTAATCTTGAATTTCATTCTAACGCTTTACAGGGCTTTGGTATCAAGCCTCAAGAAGTCGTTACCAATTTTGTGGCCATGTCGCATGTTCATTTCATTGACAACCTCGAGTTAACGCCTATGCCTTATGCTGAACAGTTCGTTGATTCCGATCCCGTCAAGGCTGTTCCCGCCGAAGAATTACTACGACAAGCTCGAATGATCTTTGCAACTGAACTGGGCAAGGACCCTCTACTCCGGAATTACGTTCGTCAGCATTTCAAACTGGACGCTGTTATTACAGTTCTGCCCACGGAGAAGGGCAAGATCAAAATCTCCGAGCATAGTTATCTCTATGTATGTTCTTCTTTTGCTGTTGGCTAGTTCAATTTTGACGCATCTGATAGAACTTCAAATATCTCTTGAACAAACCTGTTACTGAGATGTTGACCTCGTCGCAGTTCCTTCGCATATTGGATGCTGAAAATCATCATCTTGTGACGGTGTCTGTGCTTCTTCCTCCCGACTCCCAATCTGTGCTTGAGCGGCGGTTGAGTGATGCATTTACGTCGGACAGTTTCGACGAGTCTGCGAAAGCATGGAATGAGGAACGGTCCCTCATTGTGCAGGAGGTCTTAATTCAGCATCTCTTGCCAATGGGATCCAAATGGGTGCGGGAGTATCTGCGGGATGAGGTTGAGGACTTTGTTGCCAACTCGTGTGCTTCTGCGCTCAGAAGGGTTAGTAACTGAAATACTCCGTCATTCATTTAACTCATTCTGTTACAGCGTGTCGACGTGGCTCCCTACAGGGCTCCCGAAATGCCATTCGGCGAGACGGCGTCCGTGGTGGCAATGTCGTGGGGCAAGGGCGACCCACAACGCGATGACATCAATATCGTGTACTTGGACGAAGATGGCCGTTTACGAGAGCAGACTAAAATCGACAACTTATACGACCAGGCCATGAGAGATGAGTTCTTCGACCTTATCAAACGGCGGCGACCAGATGTCATTGTCGTTGGTGGATTCACGATAGCAACAGCAAAGTTGTCTGCGCGTCTCAAGGAGATGCTTCATGCCGGACCCAATCCCGACCCCAACAATGTCGGTGCCCCTCCTGATCCCGACTACCAGATTCCCGTCATCTACGTACGCGACGAGGTCGCTCGAATCTTTCAGCATAGTCCCAGAGCTACCGAAGAATTTGGTTCAATACCTGAAGTGGCCAAGTACTGTATCGGCCTGGCGCGATTCGTTCAGAATCCATTGATTGAGTATGCTGCCTTGGGTGCGGACATATCTGCTATCTCCTTTGATAAAGACGATCAGCATCTGGTTCGCACTTATTGCTCAATCTCTGGATTTCAACTTACCGTCACATTAGGTACCCCAAGAGAAACTCCTAGTTGCCTTTGAGCGCGTCTTGGTGGATACAACGAACAAAGTCGGCGTCGATATCAACCGTGCGACTACTGATAATTATTATAAGCATCTCCTGCCTTTCGTGTGTGGTCTTGGCCTTCGCAAAGCGGAAGCTCTTATTCAAAAGATTCAGTCTCTGGTCAGTGCAGCCGTCACCAGATAACTTGACTATTGACGCTTCACAGGGTGGAAACTTGGCAGATCGTAATCAATTCTTGAAAAATGATTTACTGACGCATGACGTCTTCTTGAATGCGGCGGGTTTCCTGCGAATATATCAGGAGTCCACCAGCCGTCAAAGTCGCCGCGATGACGAGAACGTTCAGGACCCACTGGATAGTACTCGTATACATCCGGCAGACTACGAGCTTGCTCGGAAGATGGCTACCGACGCTCTGGAATGGGATGAGGAAGATGTTCAGGACGGACACCCATCGCAGGTTGTAACAGAACTCATGAAGAATCCCACCAAAGAGAAACGCCTTGCGGAACTCAACCTCGACGACTTTGCGATCAGTCTCTACGAGGTGAACCACGAGCAGAAGCGACATACTTTGAATGTGCTTCGCGCAGAGTTGCTTAACCCCTTCTCGGAGCAAAGGAATATCTGGGTGCCTCTTACAGCTTGGGACGTTTTGACTATGCTCAGCACAGAGAGTGAAGATACACTAAAAGTCGGTCTCATTGTCTCTGTGCAAGTCAATCGTGTGAAAGACGGCGTGGCCAATGTTCGGTTGGGTACTGGCATCGAGGGTGTCGTCACACAGGCGTTCATGTCAGACGATGGCTCGCAGCTCAAAGTGGCCTCTGCCGTGTTAGGCGTCATTCTCGATGTTAAGCTCGATCTCGAAGCGGACCAATTCCTAGTAGAACTGTCGACGCGACGCAGAGACATGGTCGAAGGTGATTCGAACTTCCGGCGTATTCGGCCTGATCCGCACTGGGATACGACGCAGAACGAGAAGGATCTCGATATTCTGGCGAGGAAGAAGCGGGCAGAGACGGCGGGCGGCCGCCGGATCATCAAGCACCCCAATTTCCACAACTTCAATACTGCGCAGGCGGAGGCATACCTCGAGAAGCAGCAGCGCGGGGATGTTGTCATTCGGCCTTCATCGAAGGGTAATGACCATCTAGCTGTGACTTGGAAGGTCGACCACAAGTTGTATCAACATATCGGTATGTTCGTGTTTCGCCTTTTCTTGGAGTCTTGTTGATCATGTTCATGTAGATGTCACTGATTCGAATCCTGATCCTTCCGGTCAAGGCCTTGGTGGGCAGCTAGTAGTTGATGCTCAGCATATCTATTCTGATCTGGATGAGCTGATCGTCAATCATGTGCAAGCGATGGTCCGTCGCGTCGAAGAGTTGATGAATCATGAACGGTTCAAGGCAAAATCGGAAGACGAGCTTCGTCAGTGATACATTGTTTGTTGAATCTGCTTCCGACTTACCTCTATTTTGTAGACCAGTTCTTGAAGCAACAGCTTGCCGCTAATCCTGCGAAGAGTATGTACGGATTTACGCTCAATCGCAAACGACCCGGCCATTTTACTCTCTGTTTCCTTGCCAACAAACAAGCTGCTGTACAATCATGGGTGAATATTTACTTTTTTTGTTCGACATATGGTCCGCTCATATATTGTAGCCTGTTCGCGTGACGCCTGAAGCTTATTTCTTGTTCGATGCTGCTGCTGCTGGAGTACCTGAACTTTGTGACGCCTTCAAAGTTCGGTATGTAGCACCTCTTTCCTTACGTCGTCTGTGTAGACTTATCTTTCATTCAGTCATCTGCACCAGCAGAGCATCGGCAACCAGGGCGGCCGGACACCTTTTGGCGCTGGGATGCGAACGCCAGCTCGTCCTACTGGCGGTATGACTCCGGGCCGTCCAGGGTATACCTCTGTTCGACAGCCTGCTGCTACACCGAATCCGTATGGGGGAGCTACGCCAGCGCCGCGGTTTGGCAATCCCCCTCCTCAGACTGCATACGGGTATCAGACGCCGTCGCATCCGGCGCCGGGACATCTGCCGGGTGGTATGAACCCGCAGAGAGCAGCGATGATACAAGATGCGAATGGGCCGGGGTGGGGTCGATAACCTTCTATTTCTTTTGGATCATGCGTATTTGTATCTTCATAGTTCCCGTTTGTTCAATCATAGCTGTACAACAGACTACCTTACATTTCCTGACCCACGGTGCCCATACTTGGTGTCGACAGGTATACCTGCCTTCTAACACGGAAAACACGTACCCAAACATGTGATGTGCGGTCTGATATGCCGTTCGGTGAATATGAGTTGGATTGTATTGAATCAGGCATCTCAAGATGAGAACTGTCAAGAGTATCAAGGTCGCGCTAGTGATCATTGGACTCGGAGCTGTTCCCATCTTCGATGTAGGTCGAGGAGTCAAATAGGACTGGGACAGCCATGATCATCTGCATCTCGCCGTCGGTCCCCTCAGCATTCGTGCGAAATGATACAGTGGTGAGATTCAGCTGTAGAGTGCTGAATACAAGCTTCGCAACTAACTTGTTTTGTTGTAGGACCTTGAATAATACTCCCTTGAGTCGCCGCTCTTCCACGGCCACTGCAAGAAGCTCTACGCAATTTGGCACTGCAGTGACTCGACAGGATTCCAAGAGCGAGAAAGCGAAGCGGCGGCGGACTCTTCCCAGCCTGTTATCGTCGTCCTCTCAAGGAAGTATAATTCGCATCTCCCCCGATGCAGATGTCGTGATTGGTGGTTTCCCCGCGGAAGTGTGGCGCGTCATTATCTCTCAGTACCTCAGAGATGGAGATATAAAGAGTATGACTCTCGTATGCCGTTTGTTGTGCGGTATATCGCAGCCATGTCTATTCCGGAAGCTGGTGTTCCATCCTTATTCCAAAACACCAGCCGGCTCCCTCGGGAACAAGGGCCTCGCCATGGTCCACTGGCCTTACAAGCGGACGTTCTCCAAGAGAATAGAGTTCCTTTTACTTCCGCACATAGCGACGGCCGTGACGCATTTCTTCATCTCCCCGCCAGACTCCAAGGCAAACGGGGAGTGCATTTGGCAGCAGAGTCAGTTGGCGATGGACAGCGTCCTGGACGCCATCTTCACCACGCTGCCCAACTTTCCCAACTTGACGACGCTGCTGTGCAGCCACATCAGGATCACGACACAGCGCATGATCGGGCTTCGCGTTTTGCGTCTGCGCTCGATAACGCTGGACTCGTGTTCGTTTGATGAGGGGAGCGGCCGTATGCCGGGGATGGACGTGATGCCTCTCGATACCGTGCGCTTGACCGGTGTCGTTCCCGCCGCGGCTTCAATCCTCTCTTTGTTCCTTAATCCCCCTCATCTGCGCCGGCTGTACGCCACTCCGTGCGACACAATCCTGGCGGGGCTGCTAAAGAAGGAAAAGCCCTTCCTCCATTTGACAGACCTGGATATCTCTTTGGCTTGTATTCCATCCCAAGACTTGATCCCCGCATTAAGTAGATGCCCACACTTGAAGCGCCTCTGCATCCATCAGCCCCCAGTGCGCGTTCGGAAACACAAACTCGAATCGTTCCCCAGCACTGTGGTCCCTGAACTGAATTTCTACCGTGGCCCTCACGCTTACCTCTCAAAGATACTAGACAGTCGCAAAGTAAAGACCGTCGACGTGTCGTTTTCTTGCAGCCCAGATAACATCATCAAAGTCGCCGAGAAAGTGGAGGATCGCTACCGGGATCATGTTGAATCGCTTACACTTCCCCCATCCACGGTGTCTCGGACATTTCTAGGAGAAATCCTCGTTCTCTTCCCCAACACCTGTTTTCTGAACATGAAGCGGGTATCTTGTACGCCTTCTGAATGGCGGGAGCGCTTCCTCGTCAGCGAGATTACGCCCAAACCCATCTTGCGCGCTCTTTACTTTGAGGTGGACACTGGGGAGCCGTATATCAACTGGGAGCATCCAGATCGGCAGACGCGCGAAGCGCTATTGACGTTCGTCGGGTTCTTTCCGTTATTGCTGAAACTCTTCCCGCAATTACGGACAGTGCAAATGACGTATAGTGGCCTCTTGGGTGGCGCGCTGAGCTGGCGCAAGAGTACATCAGGAGACGTGCTGGACTGCAGCGATATTCGTGTTGACGTTGACGTTAATCAGCCCGGAGCAAGAGGTCGGAGGTTGAGTCCTGAAGAGGTTGAGGCGGTCGCGAACGAACTATCGAAATGTCAATGAGTACTAGTCAACGTGGCGCGCTGTATGATTATACAAGATGGGGGATACATGATGATGCTAGGAGTACATTCCGGTGCTTTTGTGATCAATCAGTTACATTGAAATGTTCGTTGTCGATGGTTGTATAGATATAACCGTTAGCCAAGAGAGAAGCTAGAGCATCCCTTGAAACAAACATGAGGTGAGCGTCTCTGAAAAGGAAAGGACTTGAACTGACTCTATTTCAGAGCGCCCATATTGCTCCCTGCGGAAGGCACGGACGAGGTCATCCCTAGAAAGACCAGAAATGGCATTGGTAGGAGAAGGTTGACTCCCACTTAGACGAGGGTAGATGCGCCCGACTCCCGTCACCTCTTGGAGGTGGCGAATGAGGTCTCGCTGCAAAGCGGACAGCCCGGACAGAGGATCGGCTTTCCTCGGCGTCTTGGTAACGGTCTTCTTTGGTGTTTTCATCTTATTCTGCTTCTTCGGCGTATGTGCAGAGACAGACCCCAAAGAACTTGGCTGCGGATCGCTAGACAGCAAGAGGGAGGGCCTGGTATCGACGTCGTGGGTGAGGCCGCCTGCTTCTTGCTCCCCGTCTGAATCCAAGGTAAGGTCGATCATAATGGGAGTAGCAGGTCGACGAGCGCGTGTCGGGGTAGCAATGGGGTTGGTGCGAGACACCGAAGGTGACGATGAATCGGGTACTGGCGGAGCGGGGCGTCGCCTGGGTGGGGAGTCCTCTATCATCTCGTGCACGGGCCCGGGGCTGAGAGAAGTCCCAGCAAAGTTTATGGTTACATCCTCCATGGAGTGATCTTCGTCGACATCCATTGGAACAGGCTGTGATTGCGAGACCATCGCCTGACTGCCCCCGACAGTTGGCTGACGACAACTATTGTCAGGCTTCATACATGGTGAAGAAGATAGGCTCACCGGATATTCATTCTTCTGCAAGATCCAGTACTCCATGATGCAGTCGAGGAAATGCCGATCCATCTCATGCGCGTCGTCTACAAGACGAATGAATTGGACGTCCAACGACACAAATTTGCGTGTCCTGTCCCCCGGAATGGGATAGAATACACTGAGCTCTCCGACGACATGAACAAAAGGACGTTTTCCGAGTATTTCCGTGTCACTTTGGGAGCATGGTAAGCGTGAGGATTCGACGTCTCTCAGTGAAAGACATACTCGGGTTCAACGTCGAGAATAGTATCATTGTAAGTGGAATCGTTTCCGGCATCCTTCCCCCAGATGCGGGACTTGATCTCTCCTGTACCGTCGATAAGAAGATACATCCGATAGGTGGGTTTATCCTCAATCTCAATTAGATTGGCAACTATCTGGACCTGAGCACGATCTGATCAGTACGCGACAGGCGCGTAGACCTGTCTTTGCTACCCACTCGCTCAGCGCGGTGTCCTTGAAGGAGCACCTTTGCTCCGTCATGTTCCTGGGTCGCCAACTTTGCTTGTCCAATAGTTACAGATCGCACGGCTCCTTCAAATCGAAACTTGGGTCTCTGTTCAAATTGAGCAGACTTGTAGCGAATCAGTAATATAGCCTACTCTAATAACATGGGAAGTATCGCCTGCCGAGGTCATTGCAGGTGTCGCGTTCAGATGGTGATGGTAGAAGGCAAAAGTGGTAAGTCATATAACTGGCAGCTTGACAGTCCAACATTGTATGTAAGTAGAAGCGAAACCGCGGTTATATAGGAAGCGGGCGAATAAGTAACAAGCAGATCTGTACGATACAAATACAATTTTGATAGCAATACATCAGTCCGATACCTTGAAATGCGAGTCGTCAATTGTGCTGAAAATGTGGCCATCGTCCATCAAAGCGTCCAATGCAGCGCTGTCACAGATTAACTTGAGCATTTCAAGAAACCGTTTGGGATATTACTAACCTAATGGTTGCGGCATCACCGCCAATTGCGCGAGCAATGGTACCAACATTGATCCCCTCGCTCGTGGCAGGTTGGGCGAGCATATGCTCAATGATTTTACGCTGCACCGGTGGCAACTTGGCCCATTTCCCAGAGTTGGCGTTCATGGATGCGGACGGCGATTTATACGCATCAGCACTACTGCCGTGAACTTTGCCCTCGCTCTTCACTTGCTCCTGTCCAGTAGGCGGAGGAGCGTGTTCCATGAACATGGAAATGGTGATAGTTTCCAATTGGTGAAAGTAGACCTCCATGAAATCAGTTATGGGGCGTATATTATGGGCGTTTATGTATTTTTTGCTGTTGAAGGACTTGAGCTGGCCGATGACGCGGATATAGGTTTTCTCTCTGGAGAAATATGAATTCTTGGACCCAAGAAGAAGAAGCGCTAGACGCACTCAATACCACCCCATCGTTCTTGATCTTCCTCGTTGTTCGTCTCGTTCCAATGACGCGCCTCGAATGGTCCTGAACCGTCCTGGATGATATAACACGTGTTCGTGGCTTGTCTCCTTATCTCAACGACTTGTGCAACAACTGTAACCTGTGTAAAAGAGGTGAGTAGAGAAGAGGGGGGCAACGCGACGCGTACTTGTCCTACGGGTGTCTCATCCAGCATCCAGTCCGCGTCCGTATGGGCCTGCGTCGCCTTTCTAAGCTGCGCTATTGACATCGGTCTAAGGGACAGCTGCGCCTCCGTTTTCTTCAAAGAGTCAACCCAAAAAGTCGCGGGAGAAAAAAAAGGGCGCCCAACCTGACGACCACCGCTCGGACTGCCGCTGTTGCTGAAGGGCGACCCACCACTCGTAAAGCCGCCTCCACCTCCGTTTCCGTAGTAATCGTCTATGAAAATGAGTAAATCAAACGACAGCAACGCGCTCTCTTACTTTGGCTCATGGTGGTACTAAGTAGCGTGTTATTTGGACGTATTTGTCATGCGTTCCCTCCTTCGGCCTGCTCGTGCTCTGCGCGGCCTGCACTCGTCGGCGCCGTTGTTGCATTTGGTTGGGCCTCCAGACCCCATATCCCATATCCGGCCTATCATATACGACGATGTCCCCCCGCCCCCACCTCCATCACGCCTGCAGCATCCATATTCCTTAGCAGAATTCGACCCGGCGCCTCCAGCAGGCAGCACCGTTCATGATATCCAGTGGAGGCTCCAGAGACAAGAAATCGATAAACTGGATGAGAGCTTTTGGCACGACGTCTGTTACTTTACTCGACTTGCGCTGCACTTGTGCCTGACTGTCTTGAACAGAGCAATATCCGTTTCGAGAGCGGCAAGGAAGCTGTCCTCGCCAGTCTACCGCCCACTGCCTCCGCGCTAGACAAGGAGAATGCGTTGTCCGAGTTTTACAAGCAGTGGGTCATGCAGGAATCAGACAGGACAAACGCTTACACGCTTGAATGGCGCGCGCGAAACTTGGCATGCATCACCGAGGCTGCTCGCGCTATGCTCTCAAAGTTTGGCAAAAAGCTTACATTTCAGTAATACAAGAAGCAAATACATAGCGAGAAGGCACAGCTAAGTCTGAAGATCGAGAATATCCTCCTCCGCCAACACCCGAATCTTGTCGTATACATCCTCCAATTCCAACTCTCCGAGCCTGTCCTGCTCCAACACATAGTCGTTGAACAGACTCTCCACATCCTCGAATGGCATTCCCGGCCATCTTGAGCTAATCTCGTCCATAGTCGGTGGAAGCAAAGCCACTTGTGGGTTGGCTTCATATTCCTCCAACTGAAACCCTTCTCGAATCATGGCAGCGAATGTAACATATAACGCTGTATTTCGGAATCGGTCGTTCAGTTCGCTATCAGGAACATGGTCCGTTTTTTGTAATGTTGGCCAGCTAAAGACTATGTCAGACACGGGCGGGAAAGTAAATCCAAGAACGTACTCATCATGAAGATACATGCGGCGCCAGACAGAACGGAAAGCAGACGCTCTGCGCGCGTCCGGTATTTGCTGCAAACGTACTATTGGTATACTGATGATGTGCACACAAGCAGGACTTACATGCGCTTGAATAAGCAACTTGAGAGCTATGGCGAACGCCTCGGGCGTTTCCTCATTGTCCTTGAGGGACAACACATCCACTGCGTCTTCAAGAGACAACACTTTCCCTTGGAGTAGCGTGCGCACGAAATCTTTGAAAACCTATATCCAAGTCAGCGATAAACTCGAGTTTAACGGCCAAACCTTACCATTGTGAGTGCCATTCTATCTTCAAGTCCGGCAGCTTTAGCTTTCACTATGGCACCTGTCTGACTCTCCAAAGATTGTCGTCCGCGAAGGCTCGCGAGAACGCTAGTAAAGTCCTCTCTCAATTCCGTGTGCACACTGACAAAATCGAGATCGTCATGGAAGTCTATACATAACTCACATGAGATCACTATGATAGACGAAATATGGACACTCACTTTCTAGGACCTTATCCGGTTCAGGACTCGGAGCGCTCTGTAGATGCGCAAGATGTGTCAGTTTGCCCACACTTAACATGAACTGTACGCTCAAGTCAATAAACGGAGGTCAAACAATAAGAATATGTACTCGTACCCGCTTAGAAGCCAGATTCGTTGCTTCCTTGGATTCGGTCAAGAGGGCCAACGCAGCATCTTCATATCGATGTAATCCCAAATCATGGATCCATGATATCGCAGGATTGGGAATCGTGGCGAAGAACTTGTCCATGTACCCGACATGCATGTCGTCCTGAGTGAACAGAACCCTCAATTCACCTTAGAGAAACGTCAGATTAAAGAACTAGTCGGTTCATGAATAGCTTACCATGCTGGATATACCATCGGTACAGTTCCGTAGCAAACTCTTCCTTAAAACGGTCAAGGTAGTTTTGTATTCGGAGAAGATGGGGGTTATTTGCCGGCGGGTATACGACTTCCTTGTTGCATAACGCAGCCAGACTTGCAAAGTCGTGATACTGCTCCGCTAAGGAGAACGCCGAACCAGAGTGACCATTTCGTCCTGCACATATACACTGGTCAGTAAACGTCCTCACACCCCGAAACTTATGCATACGAAGGGTTTCTAAAACGGTAGGCCGCGATGAAAGAGTTTTCCGTTGCAAGTCGAGCAGCTCAGCTTGAGCACCCGCTTCCTGGTTTTTGGCGGCGCTGTTCATCGCGTTTAACATCCATTATTGAAAGAACTGAAATGAACTCACCTTTCTATCCACTCCAGCCGCTCATGCATACACGCAAACAATACATATGCCAGCTCCGGCAACTGCGCTCTCAGCTCCTGGTCACGAGGACTGGGCATTGGTGTCTCAATCTGCTTCGTCGTCTGATCAAATAGACCTCGGACAACCTCAATGATGTTGATATCACTTGTCCAAGGGTTGATCATAGGAAGAGCAAGCCCATACACGCCCTTGTTGTAGTCCCGATAGTCGAACGCCGATTTGAGTATGCACTTTCCTCGGCGTGTCAGTGGCGGAAAATATTTGTGGCGTAGTACAACTTACCAGGACGACGCGATTCGCTTCTGGAAGCAACTCCGCCAAGTTGTGGCCAGCAGTGTTAACCGCTCTCATGAGTATTTCGGGTATCCTGACGGCAATCATGCCTACGTCGGCGACTCGAAGTTTGAAGAAGGCTCTCATGACATCTTCATGATGACCTTCCTGAATATCGCCCATATAGGAATACACTGTCTCGTGGAGGACGCTAAAAGTATGACCTGCGCTATTCGAGTCGTCAGAGAAAGACTTAAACTTGACTTGGAACAACTGATACCTGAGAAGATCGTTGTGCTGCAACCACAGTTGATGTGCGGCATACAGTCTCTCAGCATCTATAGCCAACTTCTGCCGACTACTTTGGGATATCTAGTTGGCATGAGTGATTTCAATGTGTGATGAAGCTGAGTCTATAACTAACTGACCTTCCCCAAGACCGCGTTGTCATTTATGAACTGAATCAGGAAGCTTAATCTGTCCTTACGCGTCGTCATCTGGCTATGCAAATCGTTGTTGCGGAGGACCAAAAGAGGATCTGACTCCAATATCGATTTGCTGAGTTGCTCCGCCCCTTGCATCAGACTCTCTTCGTCAACTTCAGGCGGGAAGCTAAAGCTGAGAGGGTTCTAAGCAAACCAGTTCAGAGAAGCTTGATCAGAGGAGTTTGAGTGTGAGGCATACCAGTGGTATCGATCCATAGAGGACGGCTTGTGTCATGATAGACTTGATCAAATTGATTTTTCCTGTTCTACACGAGGGTGAGCAACCGAGAAACACGTCTCTGGTGAAGAAATGACAGACTCTAGATTGACATCCCTGATGTTGTTCGAGTCAATATGTGCCTTTAACATGACGCCAGAGGTGAGAACAAGAATAGTGCTTTCCGCGTTGAAGATTCCGACGCCGAGAGTGCGATCGAAATTTGACTTAAGTTCCAAGCGGTCCTGATATTCAGAACCTATAGGTCATACGTTGGAGAAACGTTCTTTAGACGGGTTGGTAAACTTACGCGTAGAAACCAGTGCGATCGCATCTCCGAATTGAACGCTGATAATGTCTCCGCCGAGAATCAGTTGGACTCGAGGATGCATTGGGGCGCCGGAAGAGGAAGTCTAAGCTGCGATGTTAGTTTTCATTCTTCAAGGCCAGTATGACGCTTACGCTTTGATAGGGAACACTGTGGCATGCTTCGGTATTGAAAGTTCCTAGATGACGAAGGTGAATGAGTGCGTAGAAGCGCCTCGTGGCATTGATCGACATGGCGTTGGGATCTTCAGAGCCTGCATAGGACACTAAAAGGACAAGCATTCCACCGCTGGAACACCATTAATTTTTTCAACAAGTCATTTTGAGAGTTCGACGTACTTGTTGATGGCAATATCCAAAAATTCTAGATCCAACCGAGCGTCGTCTTGCTCGCGGACGTTCAATTTGGCCCTTAAAACTCGTGCAATAAGCGCCGATAGCTCCTCATCGACAAGAAGGTCCTCCCAGCCCTCAGGCTTCAGTTCCCACTTCTGTATCCTAGTATCCACCAAAGCCCACACATCTTTCCCGCCGTCAACAGTTGACCTCCCGACAGCTACAGCGTTGACATTTCCTGGCTCAGACACAGTGGAAGACGAGCCGGGAGCAAATATTGATGTGTATATTCGCGTCAAGGATAGCGCAGATGAAGGACGAGCAAAGGCATGCGTTGTAAGCTGTAGCTTTCCACCAAGAGGGACAAGCATTAAACGGTATAGTGTTCCTGAAGAGGTGGATGCTATAAATGTTTGGGCCTAACCAATTATGAGATTCCGAGAAGGATGGGGCGAACAGGAACCTTACATCGACGCGTAATAAATTGGTGACATATTCATCGGAGGCTAGCGTGAGGGAGGAAGACGAGAAATGGTCTCCACCAGCAAGACCTATACTGATACTATCCCAAAGTCGTATTTGACCAGACGGTGACATTAAGATGAGGCCCGGTTCGCGAGATGAGCTGTATGGAATGAGACCGTGTAATGGCGCCGCCATCTGGTCGTAATCTCGGGGACAAGAGAATATGTAGCATGTCGGAACTCCTTTTACAGCCTAAGTCATGATGAGCAACGCTACGCTCAACGCAATGTGCAACGCACTTGTGAATGCTGCCAAACGAAACACGTCTCCGCCGACGCCACCAATGCGAAGCCCGTCGAAGTATCTATGCCGCCCGTATATGCGCCACCATAAAAGTCTATTGATGTAAGCCTATATACACCTTACATCGCGAAGAAGACACACCAGCATTTTTGAGAACCTGCATAACCTCCACAGGTAAATCCGAATAAAAGGAAACCGCCAGTTGGTCTGACTTTGCAAAATAGGTTGATGTGGGTGGCACTGGCGTTGCTCCTCTATCCGACACGACAGACCCTTCTTCGTCAATGTCCATGGCCGAGTAAACCGAGGCGCGCATACTTCCCTCGAACGAGCGTTCAGACGCGTTCATTGGAGTTCCCAAGCGACTACCTCCCGGAGCCAGATTGCGCGTAGGCGACGTCGGCATTTGGCGAAGGCGCATTGAGCGTCGCGGCGCAGGAGAGGCAGAGAACGTCGCCATCGTCGTCGTCGACTACAACGAGCTCAATTTGTTTGCTGTTGTGTAAAATCAAAAGCGTGTTTTCGTTGTAATCTAATCTTATCGCAGCTATCAACTTTTTACAGTTTTTCATCAGCTCAGTCACTGGTTGAGTCAGCTCTTCCAGTCGGAGGCGAGGGCGGCTTTATAATTGCCTTAACAAAAAACACTCATATAAAAGGCTCTTCCTTGATTATACCTTCCGCAAACACCGCAATCTGTAATGGCTTCTACACATCACCACGACGAGGAAGATCCCAACGAGGAGCAGTACATCACTGCCGACGATGTGCTCGCTGAAGTGCCCGACGACGGAGACCAACCAATGGACGACGATGATGACAACGACGAGTCCGCAGACATGGTCGGCGATCTGCCTGCTCAAGCATCAGGCTCGGGTGAAGACAACTCTGTCCAAGCCTTTCCAAATCACCAAGCCTCCGTCTTTACTGTTGCTGTTCATCCCACCGAAGGCCTTGCCGCATCCGGAGGGGAGGACGATTTCGGATACATCTGGGATATCACAGACGGGGAAGTTATCGTCAAATTGACAGGCCACACAGACAGTGTCACTAGTACGGCCTGGAGTAATGACGGCCAACTCATCGCGACAGGTGGCATGGATGGCAAGATTAGAATATGGCGGCGAGTCGGAACGGAAAACTATCGGACTTGGGAGTTCTTGACCGAGTTACAAGGACCCGATGAAGTTATGGTATGTTGTTCATCTGTTGTCGATCTACTTGTCCTGAAGCTTTTGCAGTTCTTGCGTTGGCATCCTAAAGGCAATGTCCTTCTTGCTGGATCCAATGATTCAACACTTTGGCTATGGCAATGTGAGAGTCTATTCTTCTATTGCTTCATGTACTAAGTGATCGATAGTACCTTCCGGTGCGACCATGCAAGTGTTCGCAGGTCATACTGGTCCTGTTCAGTGTGGTGAATTTACACCAGATGGTATGCTGATTTAGCAATTACCATTCACGTTTCTCACGTTTTTGTCAGGTAAAAGGATCATTTCTGCTTGTGCAGATGGCACATTAATGTACTGGGATCCGCGATCCCCAAACCCTCTATTCAAACTTGTCGGCAGTGATGCACGCTTCAACCTGGACGGGATCACTTCGCTTGCAGTTAACGGCTCTTCCACACTGGCTGTTGTTGGGGGCGCAGCTGGTGGCGTTCGCGTTGTTAGCCTTAGTAAAGGAGAAGTCGTGAATGCCTTGGGAGGTCATACGGAAGGAGAAAGTATCGAAGCTGTTCAATTCCTGGAGTTCACTGGCACCAGTTCTGGTCCAGGTATCGTCGCGACAGGTGCGACAGATGGCAAGATATGTATATGGGACTTAGCAACAATGCGTCTGCGGACTACACTTGAACATGAAGTTTGTCATCTTCCTTTGCTTGGAAACTTGCGGCATTAACCAACTTGACAGGATGCCATAACCACACTCTTAGCCATTCCGCCACCAAAAGGGCATCTACTAGTATCCGCCTCTGCCGACAAGACTTTAAGAACATGGGATGCGAGAGCGGGCACTCTACTTCGCGAGCACAAAGGTCACCAGGGTCCGGTACTCGGTGCATCGCTCGGACTGGGAGGTTCTGTGATTGTTAGCGCGGGCGATGATGGTGTATGTTTAGTGTACACAACTGAAGAAGTAGAAGAGTAGAAAAATTATATGCGGTTTAGCGTTCGGTGATTGCACAGCGCCTATTTACCAGTAACAGTAGTTTTAAATGCAGCATACGCCTGTGAAACGACGGCAGAGACCTGCTTGGGGTATGGCAAGCCCAAATTCTCAGCTGCGTCGTCCCAAAAGCCTCCTTGACCTAATACTGGTGGGGACGTAGATGAAGATGAAGATGAAGTGGATTCCTCCAAGGGTACTTCAGTGTCAATAGCAGTCGTCGCGGGACCGCCACCGTGATGTGTTGCTGCACCTGCAACAACGAGAATCTTGGGTATGGGAATCTCCTCCTGGGCGGCAGAGGGAGAGGCCCAAAAGTCGGGTACAAATGGCTGAAACAAAAATGAGCGCGGAGCTAGGACCAAAGGAGCATTAGCTCACGATCTGGATGGGAGGCTGGACATCTGGCATGGAATCCTCCGGAATCTTTACGTTCATAAATCCCTCTGGCACGGGTGCGTGAAACTCGTGGGCCGGGGGAATACCGGGAGCATCCCCTACGACGTGACCGGACGCGCTGGCATGGACGGCAGTGGACGATGAGATACCCTTTTCGTGCTCCTGTAGGCGACGAACGAGGATAGTTTTATTGCCCGACCTGTGACGCGTTTAATGAAAAAGAAATGGGGATTCACTTGACCAACTGACGGAGATAGGCCGCGAGCGCGGGCTTCCTTTTTCAAGTCGTTGACAGTATGTTGATCCCAGGTCCTGGAAAGGACAGCTGGAGAAACAAAGGTCCGACGTTGAGCTTGACGAATAACTGCGTTGAACATGCTGGCAAGGAAGGATGCGGGATGGCACGTGATAGTGACCTTTGTGCTCTTTGACTTGAACGACAAAGTTCCAAGCTTGGACTACTTTTGCAGTTTGTAACGATATTCGGACTAGTTTCAGATTGAAGGCGATTTGAACTGATTGTTTATCAGTGTGGACATCTTTTGCCTCGTGTTTCCCCCGTGGCGTCAACTCGGAACAAGGCTGTTTTTCGCAGAGTATGACTCTGGCTTTCAACTAGTAGACATCCACCATGCTTCTATCTCCCGCGTGAGGCGCTTATTCATCCCAGTACCGTCTCCCTCTCACTCTCGCCATGCTCTCTCTACACAACAGATCAACAAATGCAAGTTTGCCCAATGGCGGCGGCGTCGGCTTTTGGGGTAAAATCAGAGGCGGCGGCAAGAACAAAGAGGCTGAAGTCCGCGAGAAACAGGCTCTCGCTAGGCAGCGGCTCTTGACCCTCGCCTTTGACGACATGGAAACCGTCCGAATGGTGCGTGCAGTCATATCTACCCCGATCATTATCTAACCGCGCCGCTTCAGCTGCCCAATACTTTTGCAGTACGTCGTTCCTCGATGTGGCGTCTATCTCTAACATGTTGTATAGGAACTTGAAGCCGTCGCTCGTGACTGGACTAAACCACCGCCGGATGCAATGTTTTCTCTACGCGTACCCGTCGAGTTTGCTTCACTCAATGCCGCCGTCAGTCCTCACCTTTACTAATCCCCCTCCTCAATCACTAATACCTTCCATAGCGCTTTGTTGCGGGTCCATACATCTATGTAAGCATTATGTTTGCATTTCATCGCAAATCTCACCGTTTAACAGCTCACTGGAGAGGACTCGTTCCAAATAGCCATCATGGGCGTCCATGGTCTGCGCGTCGAAATAGTCAGCGACGCTCCCCCCCCTCCAGACGAACCTCCGTACGTCTCGCTTCCCACTAGACTTTTCGTCAGCTCATCATCATTACTTTATACAGCCCGCCACCGTGATTAACTTCATCGATTCAGCTAGTACTCGTGCTAACGCCTTTCTCAGACCTCCACCCGTTTTGGAGATGCCGGCAACCTTTAATCTTGAACTAGTTCCTGGTCAACACGTTGCCCTAGACACCACCGTCTCCTCCGATGAACTCGACATGGCACGGATGGAAGACGGAACAACTGTTGACGGCATGTTCTGGGGAAAACTCGACATTGTGCACCAGGGTGATACCCACAAGATGGAGTTTACGGGCACGCGACTGCAATCCGAGCAATATAACCCAGAAAGTATGTTCGACTCCCGCGTCGTAGCCAAGCTTGCTGTCGCTACGAAACCCACGACCGCACGGTGCCAATTAAGCCTTCTCACCCCCGACGTCCAATATTGCGACGTCGTCCTAACCTTTTCTCCGCTATGGAAACTCGGAATAACCTGGCCTCCTGCCGAGAAACTGGCCGATAACAAAGTCAAGTACTTCTTGCGCGCCCATCCCGGAGGTGCTATGGAACATTTCGAAAGTGAGATGGTGTCGACCGCGTTATACTACGAAGCCATGTGCGTACTATCATATCCACGACTTGCGTTTTTCTGAATATACATCATTCCAGACCTGATCCGTCAATGTTGGAACCTAACGATTATATTGCGCCTCGTAATGGTTTCGCAATGTCGTTCCGTGACTTTATCCCGCACTTGATGAATGTTCTGGATCAACTAGGCATGTCCATGTATGCACGGACTAACTTCATCAAGTAAGTGTAGCGTCTCTTGTCAATGTCACATACTCAGTACCATCTTAGCAATAATATGGCTGCGTTTTCACAGCACAAGAACATTGCATACCGATTCCTTGCACCAGCCAAGATCGCTGCTGCAATCGACATCTCTGTGACATCGGATCCTTGCATCTTCCTACGTCTATTTCTCATCTTCCGAGGTCTCAACGATGATGATGTTGGAATCTTCGCGGGTGCTGGAGAGAAAGAGGCCAACACGGTGAACTGGAGAGAAATCGTGGGCTGGTCGGAAGAGTCGAAGGATCCGACGATGTTCCGAGTCCTGGAGACGTCAGTCTTGGAGGTGACATGAACAGTCAGTGTGTATTTTGTTACGTTTGTTCTCTTGGTGTCTTTTTCCTACGCTGTTCGTGCTTTGATTTTACTGGTTATACGTTGTCGTCTGCTACATATACGTGCATCTTGTTATTAATAGGTCCTCAGATACCTCTATCGTTGTAGCTTTTATTTCTTTTCATTGTGTATAGGTCCTATGCCGGATCCGATGCTCTGTATATGCGTGCAAGGCCAGAAGAAAGTGGCTGTGTGCTGATGCCTGGTTGAGAATGAGTTTGCCCACGTCGCGATCTACCGTCACGTGCCTTTACCTCATGTTGATGATTTCTCAACTTCCAGGGCTGGGTTCCTTCTTATCATCCAACGACATGCCTACCTATGAACCCGAATTTGTAAAGCAATGTATGGAGTTTCGAGCTCCTGCATTTCGCACTACGAAAGATGGATGCCCTGCACCTCCGACCAATCTCGTATTACGTTCTTTGGACAGCCACTTGGACGAAAGCCTCATCTTGAAACGCGTCGTCCGGGTACCCGACCTTGCCTCGAAGCTCTCTGTGATAGCCGATGAAAGCGTCGCGAAGTTGGATCTCAGAGGTATCAACAAGTCAATCGTGGGACTAGGTTACGGCACATACCTCGATACCACTTCGATTGTCCAAGCATCTGCCGTCGCAGACCTGCAAACAGAAGGGATCAGTTCTCCCTGTATTCAGCTCGGCTCCAGTCTCTTCATGCATCCACAAAAACCTCTCCACCAGAGCATATTCGACTGGTTTCAACTACCCGCGTTGAAACCAGATTGGGACGAGAAGGAACCTCACGAGTTCGTCGTGCAGGACTACGCCCTTGGTATCAGCGATCGCATTCCGGACTATCCTAGAGCTCTACCATCGGAGATTCTACAGGAACTCGAATCTATGCGTAGGTGCTTCCCGTTCTTCATCCTGGGGATGTTCTTTTCTCCTGCCGCCCACGATGTCTTGCAGGACATGGAGTCTTTGGGAGACGCCGAGTCCTTTCCCTGGCAAATGACCTCGAGGTGTTCAGGAAAGGCACCAACATCAGCTGCTAAACCTACGCACGATGCTCAGGACTCTTTTTGGGAACTCCCGCTTGGGGCACGACCCCGCCGTGTCATCGATCCAAAGCTTGGAAGGGCGTCCGATTCGCCTGTGTATTCAAAAGCGGGAACCATATCCTCGGTACCCCGCATTTCGGCTGGACACAACGCTGCTCATTATTTCCAGCGGGTGAGCTCTTTCGTGCAGTCTATGTATGTGATCATCGCGCTCATGAAGTCCAGGCATGGGCAAATGCCGTCGTCATTGATGCCACGACCATCATTTTCGATTGTGGGCACAGTCTACGTATCGGGATTCGTAGTCGAAAGTACCAAACACTGTTAGTTTCCGTACTGTAAAGTAAGGTACTATACTCAGTCTCGGTTGTGGTAAACGGACTGATATTGCATACCTGTAAAGTAAGGTACTATACTACAGGTAAATTAGTACTTTTGTTCCCACTCGTGTCGTGTGGAAAGCTCACCTCAGTCTCGGTTGTGGTAAACGGACTGAGGGAGACGACACGAGGAGAATCGCTATATACGTCCCGATCGTTATCGGACTTTACGGTGCTAACACCTTGAACTCGGATTCTGACACTCCTCCTCACCGTAAGGTCCAAACTCCTCCTCACAGCGACCCTACTCGCGGATTCCCATCAGGCCCCTTATCCTCCTGAAATCTTCTGTGTCCAGGGCCTTGGTAAAGCCATCGGCTATATTGAATTTCGTGTTGATGTAGAGAAGTTTAATCTCTCCGGACTCGACTCGTTCGCGTGTGAAGTGGAACTTGATGTCAATGTGTTGGACTCGGGAATGTAAGGAGGGATCTTCGGATAGGCTGATGGCACTGTTATTGTCGCACCGGATTGTCGTGGGGAGGTGTTGTTCTGGATGGAGACCAATCTCTGAGAGTAATGTTCTGATCCAGATGGCTTCCTTTGTCGATTCGGCCGCTGCGACATACTCCGCCTCGCAGGATGATACAGCCACGGTTTGCTGTCTTTTGGCACTCCACGAGATGAGGCCTGATCCCTTCCCTAGGGTAAACCCGTAGCCCCCAATGCTGCGACGAGTATCAAGGCAATTAGCCCAGTCCGAGTCGCTGTAGCCGGTCAATTCAATAGGATCTGGTCCACCAAGGTAGAGTTTCATATCTCTGGTCCCTTTTAGATATCTGACAACTCTGATGGCCGCATTCCAGTGCGTGAAGGTGTAGCTATCAAGGAATCGGGATAATTGCTGGACAGCGAATGCAATGTCAGGGCGGGTTGCGATGGCGAGATAGATGAGTGATCCAACGAGAGAACGATAAGGTAGGTCTTTGAGTTGTACCTTGTCCTCTGCTGAAATGTTTTCAGGTTTCGTGCGCCGTAGTTTCAGACCGGGTTCCATTGGAGTCGACACTGGGTGTGCGTCCTTCTGTCCGAACTGGGTGATGATGCGATCAATTAAGGCTGTCTGTGAGAGAGCAACTGTCCTGTCAGCGCGGTTCCGTGATATGGATATACCGACACAGAATTTCGCTTCGCCAAGGTCGGAGATAGTCCATGTCTCTTTCATCTTTGCCTTGAATCGCTCATTCTCCTCCTTTGTGTCTGCTATAGACAGAAAATCATCGACATGGACTGCGGCAATGACGGTCCCAGTCTCTGAGGCGCGGTGGTAGATGCAGTACTCCGAGCTGAGCCGTTCGAATCCCCAAGATATCATTGCTTCATGCATGGTCTTGTTCCATATGCGACCTGCCTGCTTCATGCCGTACAACCCCCGCACCAACATCCAGACCCAATCCTCTTTTCCGCTCTCCTCGAATCCTTTTGGTTGTTCCATGTATTGGGTCTCGTCATCGGGGAGTAATCCGTACAGAAATGCCGTCTTCACGTCGATCTGTTGTGCATCCCAGTCTAGGGAAGCTGCGATGTGGAGTAGAATGCGCCAGGATTCCATTTGTGCGGTTGGTGAGGTTGTTTTGGTGAAGTCGCGCCCGTATATCTGCTCAAACCCTTTGAAGACATACCGGACCTTCCATCGTACAATCTTGCCATCCTCATCGCGTTTAACGCGGAAAACCGGACGACCTTTTCGGACCTTGGTACCTTGCGGGACATCGGATCGTGGCACCAGTTTATAGACACCCATGTCCTTAAGCCCTTGTAATTCCTCTCGATATCCCTGTTCCCATTGCTTGTAATCAGCTGATGACTTGGCTTCCTCCCAGGTGCGTGGCTCATCGGCATATTGTAGTGTGCTCATGTCTTGACTGGCAGCATTGTACAGCTCGTGGATGTTAACTTCATCTCCAAAGTCGGTCAAGTCTGACATGCTCGACAGCGGTCGTTCAAATTGTCGTCTGGCCTCTGCCTCCAAGGCTGGGTCAATAGGTGGAATTTCGGCAGCCATCTGGTCAAGCATAACCTGCCGTTCTGCCTTCCGCTGTCGACGCTCCTCCTTTGTCCGAGCCTCTAAGTCATGTGCCTCCTGGACTGCTTGTTCCAAGCGGGCACGGTCACTAGTGGGGTTGCGAGTTGAACGCCTGAGCGTCGGTGCGATATCCTCGGGAGCTTCTGCGGGTGCAGGTAGTTTTTGGGCGGCTGGAATTATGATGTCGTCGTCAGTAGACTGTGCTGGTTCGATAATTTCAGGTTCTATGGTTTCGGGTCTGAGTGGTGGGGGTAATGTGGGTGCTTCGGGAACGCTTGGGATGAGGGTTTGAAGTTGATGACTTTCGATAAATTGGACGTGATAGGATGAGAAGACTTTCCGTGAAGACCGGTGATAGCACCGATATGCTTTCGCTTTAGGCTCATAGCCTACCAGAACACATTCGACGGATCTTTCATAGATTTTGGGGTTATGTCGATTGAGGATGAGGACAAAGGCTTTACAGCCGATTTCACGTAGGTGAGAGATGTCTGGTTTTCGATTCTCCCAGAGTTCGTATGGTGTAGCCTTCTTGAGTGATTTTGTAGTTGTCAAGTTATCGAGATATGAGGCTGTAATGTAGAGCTCATCCCACATGTTCACTGGAAGGTTGGCGTGTATGCGCATTGTCCTAGCCTTGTTCATCAAAGTCTGATGTCGTCGTTCTACGCGCCCAATATGTGCTGAGGTGTACGGTGCAGTGAATTCATGTGCTGTTCCTCTTGATTTGAGCCAGGCTTCCATCTCGGCAGATTTGAGTTCCCCATTATCTGTGCGATACTTCCCAATTTTAAGCCCCGGAATCTCTTTCTCTCGAGCGAGTTCCCATGCTACCAACTCAGGATATGCATCATCCTTCTTCGCAAGTGGGATGGTGGTATAATCATCGACAAGGTTCATAATATATCGATTTCCAGTGCGTGAAGTTACAGCATGCGCTCCAGATAAGTCCGCCCATATGATCTCACCCGCTCTCGTTGCTCTATGCCCCTCCTGCCTCGTCTTTGGTACAGGTGTCTTTTTCTGCTTTCCAAGAATGCATGATTGGCAAGTGTGTGCGGGGATAGAGTTATCGATGGGCATACCTTCAACCATCTTCTCCTTGACCATGTCATTAAGAGCAAAGAAATTGGCATGTCCAAGGCGGTTGTGCCAAGTCTGCATGGGAACGGAGGTTGAAGTCGCAGCTAGAGCATGCTCAACGCGCGTCGATGAACTGAGATTAAGGAGGTAGAGGTTACGGGATGGGGAAAGGTTGCCTCGAGCGATAACGGCTCCGGTACTTTTCTTCGTTAGCCAGCATGCCGCATCGTCAAAATGTGCGATGACTTTCGATGAGCGGGCTAGTGCTTGCACGGATAGTAGACGGACGGTGGCATTGGGGACATAAAGAACGTCCTCGAGAATTAGATAGATGCCTTTTGCGAGACAAAGTTTGACTGTTCCGCGTCCGAGTCCATGAATGCATGACCCGCCGACTCCTCGGACAGTATGGGGAGGAACGGGGTACAGTGTTACAAAGTCTGAGCGTTCGGGTGAGATGTGGGTGGTGGCTGCCGTGTCAAGCCAAAATGGATGGGTTTCCATGCTCAGAACGTGCGTCCGAGTTGGTTGGGAGAGTGGTGCGATAGTCAAGTTGGCGATGTCGACGGTTTGGTAGTGTTTAT
The DNA here is from genome assembly GCA_003314085.1 of Hymenopellis raphanipes. NCBI lineage: Eukaryota > Fungi > Basidiomycota > Agaricomycetes > Agaricales > Physalacriaceae > Hymenopellis > Hymenopellis raphanipes. Next base: position 70,614 of record QLPD01002426.1, read on the forward strand.
TCCAGTCCACTGATGATTTGATAGTGTCCTCGAAGGCGAGCCATCCTTCGTATTCGCCTCTGTCAGCAGGAGTTTCGATGGATGTCAAGAAATCAGATGCCAAGGCGCTAAACTCCTCCTTCACCGGGGGATCTGAAAGCAGGAATGCGGATCCGGAGGCGACATCGGTACGCCCGTCCATCACTCCCAGTTCGGAAGGACAGATTTCCATCTTTGTTCTTTGCTTTCCCACCACCACTGGATCCACCCCGACGACTGTCTCGATCTTTTATCTTTGCTGCGATGGATTCCGATATCGATTTTCCAGCCATTCCACCTCCCTCGGATATGCAGTAGGCTTTGGTGTGTCCGATAGGATTGGAACACTTCGGGTTCTCGCAGCGGACAGCGGATGCACGACGTCCCGATGGTACAGATGACTGCGCGGGTGCAGCAGCAGCAGCAGCGAGGGCAATGTCTTGACTAGCTTGGACATCGTTATCCCAGAGCTGCTGTTCGGTGTTGAGATCGAGGATGAGGGTTTCGGATTTGAAAGGGGCAGTTTTGGTGGCGCGATTAATGGCGTGAGCTGTGTCGCTGCGGACTTTTTCAAGCTCGGGGACGTTGAGTGCATTAACCATGAGGATTGTCAGGAAAAGGTCCTCGGTTGGCGCGCCCATTTTCCATATGCGCTCGTTTAGCATCTGAAGCTCGAGTGTCGTGTCGGAGAGGCGTTTCGCTTTGGAGTAGCGAATGGCAAATGCTTGGGAAAGTAGTCCTATTTGTGTTATTGGCCCTTGTTGCTCATGGCGTTCCTTTAGCGCATCGTATACGGCCTTCGCCCCCTTGGGTTTGGATACAGCCATTTCCTTCTGCTCTGCCGCAACTGCATTCTCCTCCATGAACGCGATGATGGCACGGTCATTTATTCTCCAGTTGCGATATGCGATGGGCTCTATTGACTGGTCCGGGCATGCGAAGGTACTGTCCAGGTGCCCGTCAAGACCGCCGGACATAACGAGGGTATTCAGCATGGACCTATTCCAGTCTTGCCAGTTGCTGGTTCCGCGGTCGAGCTTAGAAGCTGTGAAGCGTGTGTGGAGGATGCTGGAAATGGAGACGGATGGCCGCATTGTGTCGGCGGGGAGGGTGGTGTCCGGCATTTTTGGCTGGGAAAAAATTCCTCAGCTCGCGCTGGCGTCCTCGGTGTTGGGTAGGTTGGGTTCGGAAACTAATTCTCGTTGCCTAGAGGTCAAGAGAAACACCCATAACCTGTTAGTTTCCGTACTGTAAAGTAAGGTACTATACTCAGTCTCGGTTGTGGTAAACGGACTGATATTGCATACCTGTAAAGTAAGGTACTATACTACAGGTAAATTAGTACTTTTGTTCCCACTCGTGTCGTGTGGAAAGCTCACCTCAGTCTCGGTTGTGGTAAACGGACTGAGGGAGACGACACGAGGAGAATCGCTATATACGTCCCGATCGTTATCGGACTTTACGGTGCTAACACCTTGAACTCGGATTCTGGCAAACACTCTATATCTCAGACTTGATAGAGTCTTCAGCATTGGATGGCCCCGCGTACGGAAAGATAATGGCAGGCCTCTACATCAGTAGTGTGTACGATCTGGTCCAGCGGTGTGCATATATGCAAAGGCATCAGCCTGTCAAAGCGCCCTTGAAGAGAACTCTCGGCACGATCGTAACGGATCCCGATACTCTACGATCTAAACAACCACGATTGAGTCCACCGAGCGGCGACTCGCCGCCCGTGAATGTCAATCGTCGTAAACTGACCGAAGAAGACGAGGCAAAGAAAAGAGCTCAAATACAGAAACAAAGGGTTCAAAAGGAGAAGGTAAGAGAATCTGTGTCTAGCGGCGGGTTTTAACGTTGTTTTCAGAACACACACAAGTGCTTTTCCCGTCCCGTCTTGGCTTTATATTTCGCTTTTG
>QLPD01002429.1:0-11327 GCA_003314085.1 Hymenopellis raphanipes
GATTTTAGAGCTCAATTACGTAAAAATAATGAAGTTGATCATGAATGGCAAGAAATGAAAGAATATTCACAACATATGGATTATATTGAAGCTTTACAACAGAAAGGTGATGAATATATTAATTTAGATGACTTTATTGAAGCGGACTTAAAAAGTCTAGGAGTAGGTAGTAAACATATTAGACGAAAAAAAGAGGCTCAATATATTCAAATGATTTCAGAGTTGTCACAATGGAATCAGCCTATACCTAATCATATACCTATTAATATTAATTTTAATCCTGAAGTAATATTTTTTACAAATAAAAAAGGTTTATCATGGCAACAAGTATTAAAAGATGCTAAACATAATATATTACAACAACAGAAGAATCAAATGTTACCTCAAGATAACAACATGTCTTCTAAGCAATATATAAACAATAAAGAGGATAATACACATGTAGATATAACATATAAATCGCAAATTGAAGAAAATTTAATTGAAATACAACAAATCAAGCAACATCAACAAGAAATTCTTAAGTCTTTCAATTTAAATGCCGATCAGAAAAGAGCTTTCAATATTATTGTTCAACATGACATGAATCCATTCGCTTCTCAGTTATTAATGTATATTGGAGGCATGGGAGGAAGTGGAAAGTCAAGAGTATTGGATGCTTTAGTTGAATATTTTATTCAACGAAATGAACGATTTAAATTAATTATAGTAGCACCTACGGGCTCATCTGCAAACAACATTGGTGGTTCGACATATCATTCAATTCTTAAATTTAATACACAATATTTTTCCGATCATCCTTCTATTGAAAAACTTTCTCAAATAAAGTCAGAGCTTATTGGAGTTAAATATATTTTTATTGATGAAATCTCAATGGTAGGCTGTGTCTCTAAATATAAAATTAGTGTTCGTTTAGCTATGGCCTTAGGTCAAGAAAACTTAGCATTTGGAGGACTCAATATCATAACAGCGGGCGATTTCGGTCAACTTTCACCTGTTATGGATAAAGCATTATATAGTACATATGTTGGTGAAGAAGGTAGTACGCATACTAAACAAGAGCAAGCTATTGGTAAAGCATTATGGCATCAATTTACAACTGTCGTGCTTTTAAGAGATAATAAACGAGTTGAAATTACAGAAGCAGCTGATATTTTATTTTTAAAGATGTTGATTAATCTAAGACATAAATCATGTAATCAAGATGATATTGATTTTATTAAAACACTTTATCATAATGGACTGCCAAATGCTCCTTCCATTACAGATATAAATTTTAGAGATATACCGATTATAACTCATTTAAATGATCATCGTGACGAATTTAATCGTTTAGGCGCTATTAGATTTGCTCAAGAGACAAAACAAGAGCTTATAGAATTTTATTCGGATGACTATATTTCATTAAAAGAAGATGATAACAAAGAACTTAAAATAAAAAATAAAGCACGTAAAACTAATGAATTGAGTCCAACTTTACAAAAAATTATATGGAGTTTACCTTCAAATGCAACAGGACGAATTCCAGGAAAGTTAAGCTTATATATTGGTATGCCAGTTATAATTCGTAGTAATATTGCAACAGAACTAAACGTTACTAAAGGTCAAGAAGGAAGAGTGCATTCTTGGCATGAACAACGAGGACATAACAATCAACGAATGTTAAAAACTGTTTTTGTCGAATTAGATAATGTAAAAAATATACCATGGATTCCAGGACTTCCTATAGGGGTTGTGCCGATACCCACAGATCCAGCAGAAACAATTGAAGTTTATTTACCAAATGATAGTACAATAAAAATTAGAAGATTTCAAGCTCTAATAGACTTAGCGTTCGCAATCACTGATTATACGTCACAAGGTAAAACTCGAAAATATAATGTTATTCATATTTTAAAAATGTTTGATCACTTGGGTATTTATACTGCTTTATCTCGTAGAAAAACTGCAAAAGGCACTGTCATATTAGATGAATTTGATATAAATAAAATTAAAGGAGGATTGAGTCCAGATTTATTACGTGAATTTCAAGAATTAGAAATAATGGATTTGATTACTAAACAAATATATAATGGAAGTATTACAGGACAAATTAATTTAGAAACACGTTATACTATGATTAAAAGCTATAAACTGATAGTAGGTGAAATTTTAGCACCAGACTATTTACATCCTTCTTTAAAATGGGAAGGCGATTATCAACTACCCACATTAACAGATGTAGCATCATGGAGAATATTACCTAAAAAGGAAGACAAAAGAAGTCGAGCAAAGAAACAAGTCGATAATAATGATAATAACATACATCAAGCTAAAAAACAGAAAATTGATAAACAAATTAATACAAGTCAAAAAAAAATAAGTATAGTTCAGATAAAGCCACAAGTTGATAACGCAATTAAAAAATCTTATTTAAATAAAGAGTTTCGTAATAATAATAATAGGGATATGAATAATACAATATCTATTATTGGTCCAAGATGGTATAGAAATAGCTGTGCATTTGACGCATTTATATTTATTATATCCAATATTACTTTAGAAAATATTGAATATTTCAAACCAATATGGCAAAGAATTTCATCTAATAAAATCAGTGTACTTACAGATATAATTCATGCTAATATAACAATAGATGAATTAGAAACAGGGCGTGAACAATTACGAAATGTGTATGCAACAATACAAAATGGATGGAATATCGGAGATGTAGCTGAAATAGATAATGTGATAAGCATGATTTCTTATTCTTTAAATCCTTATATTCTATCTATGGGTTGTAATCTACATAAACGAAACCAAAATCATGATGCTGTACGTATATATTTGGATAGAAATATTCAAAGTCTAACAGAATGGGCATTAAATGATATGCCTGTATCTCTACCTATTGCTTGTAGACAATGTGGAGCTTCACGTGCTTATACTTATCAATTTCGACGGGAAACATCTATTTTTTTTATTAATACAAAACTAAATAGAAATATCAAAATTGAAAGAGAATTATTAACCTCCAATAATTTAAAATACAATTTGAAAGGGCTTATTTATTATATTGAAGGCGTTGTTGGCCATTTTGTATCACAGTTCATTGATAATCATAATAAGATATGGTCCTATGATGGAATACTTAGTGGAAATGCTCGAAATAACGGACAGTGGAATGAGCAACGACATGATCTAAATATATTACAAGAAGGTTGGTTATATTATTTAGTATATATTTTACAAGAATAAATATTTGCAAATCACAACCACTGCCTAACACATATCTAAAGCTACCTCCATATTTACCGCACCCTTGTGAGCTACTTCTGCAGCTTATTTGGGGAGAACCTTTCCAAACAGGTGAGCAGCCACTATGTCATTAAATGAGCGGGACCACATATTTTGAGCATACGAAGTAGAGACCACCATGAGTCCAGGAAGTACAAAGAGTACTCATGAATCAACTCACACTCACAGGGTCAAATACTTGACTCAACTCAACTTAGACAGTCCAAATCGGGTAATTCCCACTTTCGTGCCTGGTTACGAACCTATTCGCTGTAAGTTTGCAGCATATCTGGTCATAAGCCGCGAACCTATAGTCGAAACACTACAATACCCAAACTCAATAACGAGAGTCAGTCTTCATTGTATAGCTAATCTGAGCCTGTTGGCACGACAATGGGTACGGCCTGAAATTCAGCTCTAATGGACAATGGTGCGGAAGATGGATGGAGTGCGATACAGGGCCTAATAGTAATACTAACTGCAAGGGCATGCCAATGTATGATGTTCCTTACAGCCCGCTTTAGCAGTAGCGCACTGCAAGCGGTGGCAGCAGTCAAACCAAACAATGTCTCAGCTTGACTGACAATGTAGCCGAGTACGGCGGGTGCATCAAAAAAACCCTGTAGAAAAAAAACTACCACTCTCTCAGACACATGCGCGACCAAGCCTACGAATGAGCACACATCCACCAAGTTACTGGAATAATGTCTTAAATGCGTTGAGGCCAGCAGCAACAACAATGATGTGAAAACTGTACCCGGTTTTAGTCAATGGTGCTGATGTCAACCATGTTCTTACCGTCAAATCCGATGTTCACGGATCCTGCCTCAACTATTCATATTGGTTTCATAGTATATCTATGCACAAGGTAAAAGCTTAATGCAAAGTTGGTTAAGCAGAATGCTGATTCACAAACCTTTATGGTTTATTTCTTTACAAGGTGGAATTTCTTGATCGCTTCTGAGTCGGCCGCGCGTGGTTTACTCATCGTGTACTGTCATCCAGTCTGGCATTCCTAAATGAGCGACACTCAGCTTCGTCGCCATCACATTCGCAGCAGCAGTTTCTCTCTGTTCGCCGACAGGACACGGACAATATCAAAGGCACTGAAAAATGTTGACCAACAGAGATATTTTGACGTTCTTAGACACAACCACCGCTCTCGACCATCATTTGCCTCCCAGTTCTATCGCTTTTATCGTCCGCTTTCTTTTTTAAAGCGAGACGCTTAGGGAGTTCACCGTTGCATGCAGTGTGTCCAATAGCGTCGAACGTGCCCTGAATGAGCCACGGATGCAGGAGATATAGTAAGGGGTACAGCACTGTGGCTGTGTATTCTGGTGGCTCGAATTTTACAAGTGACGTTCACGCATTCAAGCCAAGAGATGCCTGCCGGTAGCCTTAAACCTCTGTTAAATGTTGCTTTAAATTCTACTTTTTATCGTTGAACTACACCGAGTTGACGCCGCACAAGAAAGGTTTGTGCCTCGCCGCTTGTCGGCCCATGCCCAATCAAGTCAAAAGGACAGGTTAAAAGTCCCGACATCGGCATCGAACCCGAATGTGCATCAGCGTGACAGCTCATCATCTCGAACAACATGCTTAGTCAGCTTTTCGCATTGTGTCAACACCCTTCATGTCGAATGGTGGACAACCACATCAAAACCAGTCACCCAATGCACATTCCTTTTTAATGGGTACTATGATTTTTGACATCCTCCTATCGAAAGGTGATGCCATGTCACAAGAGCCCTATAAAGAATCATTTTGAACGTGTCTTAGGAGGAATCGTCCTTGAATTCACCCCCCCCAACCCATGGGACGAAGTATCCTCGAGCTGCCAGCCGAAGTGCTCATCCGCATACTACGATGGGCTTCCGTCACCAATGATGCCTGGCCTATTGCACGCCTCACATGCAAAGCTTTCGCAGTGTGCGCCTTGGATATATTATTCGAACATTTCCGCTTGACGGAACGTCGACAACTGGCCCACGTAATAACCCATTTCACCGCCGGATCCTCTCCCACACCTGCGTTCTTCTCTCTATATCCTTTTATCCCCCTCCTATGCCGTGCCTTGACGATCTCCCATACTTGGTGCGAAGTAACGTCGCTCGAAGTGATTCGGGAGTGTTTTTATGGAAAATCGTTACACACGCTAGTGTTGGGGGGTTTGCGGTTTAGCACGCAGATTCTTTCAGAGATTTTGTTCAAAGGCTCCGACCTGAAGTCTTTAACTCTTCAATACTTCCTTCCCCATCATGCCTACTTCATTCCTACGCTGTCCGGAGGTCCCATAACATGCCGACTTCAATCTCTGACATTTGTTACGAAAAGTCACTCCTTGAAACTTTTCTCGGATAGCAACCTTTTCCACCATCTTCGCATCGCCTGCTCTTCCCTCTCCATCCTAAACATCTCCATCCACAGCGAGGATATTGTCGCCCTGGCCGATATCTTGAAAGACACCACGAAAACTCTGGAAAGGCTGGCTTTGTATTGCATCGACAATCGTAAGTGTCGGTCGCTCCACAGTAACTGCTTCTAACAATCTCCCAGTGACAGGTATCAACATCGCGCCGGACTTGAGTAACCACCATAACCTGACACATCTATTCCTGCGTGGAGGGCCTACATGGCTTGAATATACACTCGACATACTCAAGTCGAGTCACTCTGCGCAGTGTATCAGAGCGCGGTGGCTAAATACGCTAGCTTTTGAAATGCCGTGGAGTCAGTTGGAAGAGTTTCTGCAAGCCGCAGCGCGCCAAAGAGCCTACAATGTAATGGCACGTTCCGATTGGGGTGAAAAGACGACATTAGATACACACTGGCTAACATATCACAAGAACTTGATTGGTCGACAAAGACGCTTATATTCCCTACATATTTTCTTGGATTACACAGAATAGTAATGAATAGGTACATTTGAGACGACTAATATGATATAAATCTGCCTTGCTCTCACGCTTTGAGCGATGTAGAAGTCTGTCTCGACCGACAGCTTGTGCTCAAACGGTACCTACGGTCCGTGATCATCTCATCGGCCGTATCCGCTGCTTACCTCCAAACAGCCTTTCGAAAAGATCCCTTACCATACGTAGATGTCGGTCTTATCCTTCTTCAACGCTTTCAATCCTTCGTGGACCTCTAGACATCTAATATTCATTCATCGTTGATCCCTGACATCAAGTCTTACCATCAACTTTGGCTCTAGACGACACTATCATTCTTGAGGTACGTTTCCGTTCTGTGTCGTCGTTGGAAACTCGAAGAACTAACAACTTGCCTTCAGTCTTGGCTGGATATCGCCGTAGATCTTAGACCCCTCCTCTACCTCTCCGGACATGGCATTTTGCGGACTGTCCTTGTCCAACGTCACCATATTCGCGTCACTGAGGAGGCCGGTCAGATTCCGGGAGAGCCTAATCATATTGAACTTGTTCCCAACTATCCGAGTGGAGAAGCGGGTTCCTCCCAACGCCGAGCGCATGACTACTCCTTTCGCCTTGGGCAGATCTAGCGACCTCCCATGACGGAACGGCCCCCTTTCCTATCTACAGCCGCGTTCAAGCTATACTACAGAGCAGGACAAACTGCGGCGGGAGGAGGTCGTGGAGGCGATAGTCACCATGCATCAGGACGTTAAAGAGCAGTTGAATGATATGCATAAAGAGGCACAGGACGGTACATCTGCTGATGAAGAGAAACGCGCTCAGCTCACGAGTGGCAGGATCTCCAACAATCATTACCTCTCTTACAGACATCCCTCGAGTCTGATGCCTTCACTCCTGGGCCGCCTCCCAGTAGCGCTGAGGAAGGTGACGAACTCGATCGAAAGAGTTGGGAAGATCTGACTGCCATGAATTCCCTTGTCGTCGTCGCCTAACCCTATTGCAACATCGACATCTCCAAGAACATCTGAGCTGACTCCATGACCTGCACCCCAAGAAGAGATTCTCGCTGGCATCACCGACTACCTTAGTTATTGCGCTTCAGACGTCTACGTGGCTCACCAGGTGTACAAAAACGTCCTACCGTCGAGCGTCATCTCGCCTCCTACTCCAGTTGTCGTACCAAGGAAATCCTCTCTTATTTACACCCAAGGAGAAATGTCACTATCTGTCGTCAGGCGGAGATGGAGAACCAGAAGTCACCCGCCTTCCCACCTCTAAAAAGGGCATGAAAACATCGACTATTCTCAGTTTTCGTCACGCGTTGATCCTGTTCAATAGCGGGGAAATGGACTCATGCGATGTTGATTTGGCTAAGCGTGTTTGCACAGGCGAAGCCTCACCCGACGTGGTTGTCGCTTTGGCCAAATCGGTGCTCGACCGAGGTCGGACTGAGGAAGATGCTTGGAGTAGCCAATTGGAAGGAGACCGATGTGGATGCTAGCGAGGATGGTGCCCCCAAGGCGAAGCAAAAGACCAAGGTCCCAAAGCCGCCGCCGGTTTACTGGCCCAAGTGATTTTTGGACTTGACACAACCGAAGAAGGACATGCCCCCGGGTTCTCGGGATATCACGATGAAGAACCGCTTCGCTCCCCTTTTTCTCAAGCTAGCTGCGCGCGATCGTATTCTCAACCAGATGGTCGGGTGGCAGGATCTCAAGGGCAAGAAATGGAACATGGAGCTTCCCGCCGAGCAGGACCCTGCGACTTTGGCGGACGGCGAGCGGTTACATGGCGCTACTGCGATCGGCCGGATGACGCTAGAGGGTACGAAATCTGCGGGCACTGATCTCCATTCCAAGACGGCTAGCATTCTCGATATCTCTCATGACTAGTCCAAGGTGTTCAACTACTCGCGTATCTATGGTGCTGGGATGCAGCACGCGATGACGCTTCTGCAGCAGAATAACTCAATTCTGTTGCTTGAGGATGCTCAAAAACTCGCGCAGAACCTTCATACCTCCACGAAGGGCAAGGACACTCAGCGTACCGAGATGTTTTGCAAGAAGTTCTGATATGGCGACACAGAGTGCTATGTCTTCAACAGGCTCGAGGAGATTGCACTCTCTGATAGGCCACAGACGCCTGCTTTGGGGTGTGGAGTGACTCATGCTTCATCAAAGGCCAATCTTCCTGAAGGATTCGGGCCAGATTACATGCCTTCCAGAATCAACTGGGTTGTGCAGTCCTCCGGAGTCGACTATCTCCATCTCTTGATCGTCTCTATTAATCACCTAATCACGAAGTACGACATCCAGGCCCGTCATCTCATCTCAGTGCACAACGAGCTTCGCTATCTTGACAAGGATGAAGACCGCTACCGCGCCATACTCGCACTACAGATAGCCAACATTTGAACGAGTAGCATGTTCGTGTATCGATTATAAATGGACGACCTCCCTCAAGGCGTTGCGTTCTGTTCCGCCGTCGATATTGATCATGTACTTCGGAAGGAAGTCGACATGCCCTGCGTAACCCCTTCCCAGCCTAATCCCATTTCCCCGAGAGAATCTTTAAACATCAACCAGGCCTTAAAGCAAACCAACAACTCGTCGATTTGGCCGGACGGACGCCCGATGACGATGCCATCTGACGATTGGTCGATGCTCGATTCCTACGGATACGTCGAGCCTGCATCGTGCGTACAACGCGGCGTGGGTGTGCGGAAGGCGACGAATGACTTAGAGAATATTAAGCATCTCGCTAAGCAGGTGAAGGCCGATAAGCCGCGGGTTGAGAAGAATGAGGAATATAACAAGGATGACACTGCTATACGCGAGTCGAGGAAGAGCGACGGCGCTGGTATTGACAACAACGAGAATGTACATTTCTTACTCGCATACCGGAGCTTGGCCCCTCAACGCAGAGAGAGTGCATCTTGACACGGATCAAAACGATAAAGGTATGCAGCCCATTCGCGAGTATACCATGTGAGAACAGGGCTATATCCAGATTTGCTACAGAAGGTCCTAGTCTCGTTGTTGGGTTTCTAATGAATGAAGAAGAGAAACAGTAAGTACACAGCTCAAATTTCTTTCGCGGATTTCCAGCTCACAAACCTAAAACAGATCTAAATCTACGTCAGAAAGATCTATTCGCATCATCTTCGCCTCGTCCTAGTAAGCTATGAGCCCCCTTCCCTCTACTGCTAAAACTCGTTTAAGGTTACCGCCGAGTCCGATGAGTTCCCGATATGAAGACAAATTCGGGAACATAAGAAAGGCGGCTTGAAGGACTTTCCTTCTAACGTATGTCGGCGCTCGAGTCTCTCCAGGACCTCCATCCATTGTTACGACTGCTGGTCCGCTCGATACCGCCGCGCTATAGAACGGTCTTCCTCATCACCCCCACGCCCATCCACAACCCAACGCTGCCTCAGGGCCGCATCCACTGTACACGACTCTCACGTTTATGTCGCTCTCAAGCACAGCAGATGCTCGGCACTGTGACGCTACTCGGTGAAGTCATACAAACTGCGCTGTGATGTACCCGCCTTTGGAAGGATGCAGAGAGGAATGTGTCGGTGTTGAGACTAATTCTTCTGCGGGCCTGCTAGGACTTGAGATGGACGTGCTTCTTTTCTACCACCACCAGCGCCATCTCTCCCTCCCTAGCGCTGCTAAAGCCCTCTTGACGCGTTATTTCTATCTGCTAAAAAGCGTGGTCGACGTGGCGGGAGCCTAAAGGCCTCCTCAGACACTCCAATGTTCCCAGAGGAAAAGCAAATCACCCGCCTAAACAGGCAACGACTATTGCGGCTCCCAAGCAGCGAGCGACGAAAACATGGACAATGCCTTTGCTGCCTCGTATGTGCTCTACTGTATCGGAGTCTTTGTGATTCGCTAGTGCGCCGAACCAGACAGAGAACGCTGTCACGACCGTTGAATTTGATCAGACTCGAGGAATAGCGGACGAGAAGCAGGAAGACGACGGAACAGTACGTCAAGCCAATGCTTTTCATCCTGACTGCAGAAATTCATCGAAAGAAAAGGCCTGAATTGGACGGCGATGTTGTACCTGAACGCTGGACATCCTGTCCTCTCGTCTTGAATCAATCTTCGCGACGACTCAGTTTGAAAGTGGGAACGGAATGAAACTTGGAAGGACAGGCTATCGTTGCTGGCGTGGAAAACACACACGGTTAACGTCAACCCGAGGACGGACCGTGATATGTGCATGGAAAGAGATATACAGAAACAAAAGCCTATTGAAAGACTACCGTTGATGATGGTGATCGAGTTGGGAAAACTTGAAGGGCGAATCGGCACCATTGGAGAACAGCTTCCTTTACAACATGTTTCCTTTGAATGAACAGCTACGTCTTGGGCAAGCCGCGACGAGACCAATAGAATACACAGCAAAAATATGGTAGCGAGTTGGGTGTAGATTAATAGACAATGACAGCGCGACGACTAGTGTACATACAACCATAGATGTAGCAAGAAAGTAGCATTACAACATTCGCATTAGCTTCGACGAGACAGAACAAACGGTTTAGAACTAAGATAGTCGGTAAAATTCTAGATGGATACAATAAGCTTACCTTCTTAAGGACGACTTGGCGTTGGACGGCCGGCTCGATAACGTATTCGGTCTCGATGACGAACGGCGCGTTGTCGTTTGCGCGACAGAAGACGCAAGAGGAGCGAGTGTCGGCGTGGATGAAGGATGAATGATTTGGAAATGGAATGTGGCGGACGATGTGACTCTTGCGGGTCAAAACAGGCTTCAAGATTCTAAAGCATGTTAAGCAAGTCGAAAAATGACAATACAAGGACGTACTGGACATGATGCATTGCAAACCGACCGCGCTCCACATCTTTACTTCCGCCGGCACTTTGGAAGCGGGCGTACATGTCGCGAGGATCAAACTGCGAACAAAGGAGTCTAATTATGGCTTTGGAAAATGGACAAACTTACCGTTTGCCGAAACTTCTGTCTCCAAAACGAAGGACGAGGAGGAAAAGACATTTGACGAATAAGATCACAGCAGTTAACGAAGACGCCTCGACTGGTTAGGGTTTCGGGACTATTCGTCGACAAACGCCATTGTACGAAGTCTAATAGTGATTCGCGTCGATACACGCGTCTAAAGAC
>QLPD01002430.1:0-12734 GCA_003314085.1 Hymenopellis raphanipes
GCTTTGTAGGATGAGCCCAGATTTGCTGAAATTCGTGTTTTGGGCTTTTCCTGATGTGATCGGAATGGTTGACTTGTTGTTCAGAGACTGACGCTAGAGTGACACAGATATCTTGGAGTCTAGGCATTTTGTCCTCTGGATTGACACTGACAGTCCTTGTTCTAGGCTAGATGGAAGGTGGGACTGGTTTTTTGCTATGAATCTTTTCTAAACATCCTCTGTAGATTTTAATTTGCGCCACGGCGCTTAGCATCGGCGGGGACTTCAAGGTTACTGGAATGCGTCTCTGCAGATGCTCAGTGAAGGATCCCAGATCTATTCGACGTGGAAGACGGGGGTTTGTCTTCACCCGCCGTATTTGGCTCATCTTCAGATTTACTCATCAATCTCGTTAGAAGATCATAATAGCGGAACGCTCGATGCTTGGACTTCTTTGGACGTTGAACGGGTAGGTAGACGTTACCCGCTGGAGACGGATGGAATCCAGAGGGCATTTCGATAAGCGTCGTGCTGCATAAATAAGCCCAAGGTCGCCGCTTTTTTCACTCTCATGCCTCTTACGATTGTCGTCGTGCTCTTTCTGCTCGCAGTTGCACTCGTGCTGCGCCCACGACGAAACACGACGCCTTGTCTACCTCCAGGACCAAGCCGTCTCCCAATTATCGGGAACCTGCTCGACAGACCAGCCAACAAGGCCTGGTTGACATATACGAACTGGGCGAGGGAGCATGACTCGGATGTCATCTCGTTTGAAGTACTTGGACGTGTTACGGTTGTTTTGAGCTCAGCCACAGCGGTGAAGGAGTTATTGGAAAAACGCTCTTCGATCTATTCCGACCGGCCATGTACGTACCCCATTCTACAACGCGTACGACGGCTGATAAGGGATTGTAGCGATGCGTATGTTGAACGAGCTGATGCGCTGGGACTGGAATTTCGGATTTATGCCGTACACGGATTCTTGGCGGTACGTGGCGGCTGCTTTTCTACTATTTGTCTCTTGTTCCATATTCTCATGAACGTCGATCGAATGTAGCCTTCACCGGAAATCGTTCAGCCAGTACTTCAATGTCAGTAAAATTGGCCAATATCGGCCGGTTCAGGTCCATTCCACGGCAAGGCTTCTGCACCAAATGCTTGAGAGCCCGAAAGACTTCTTTGGGCACATACGGCAGTGAGTTCTTTACCCTTCACGAAATTTGAGGCTCAAGACGTCGGTTCTACAGCCATTCGGGATCTATTATCTTCTACATCGTGTATGGATACGAGATGGAACCTGCCAATGATCCGCTCGTCGAGATGGCGGACCAAGCCATGAAGGCCTCAGCGCACGCTATGAGTCCGGGAAACTATCTTGTCGATTATCTGCCAATGCTCAGATATGTACCATGTCTGTTCCACTATTTGGCGTTGGCGGACCTCGGACTCAGACTCACTCTTCAGCCTGGTGCCCATTAACCACATTCAAAAAGGACGCCGAGCTTGCGGCGCACTATGGGCAGACCCTTCGTGACGTGCCTTTCAACCGAGTTCTGGAGGCAATGGTACGCTTTTCGTTTAAAGACGTTATCTGTTACTTACGTCGTGTCAAGAGAGATGGCCGTGCGCCTCCGTCATTCGTGGCGACCAGCATTCAACGAATACACGCAGATATGGACATCACAGGACCTCCCGACGACCATCTGGAGGTCATCAAGAACTGCGCTGCCGTGTCTTTCGTCGGTGCGTTATTCTTCCATACGCCAATTCGTCTCATGTTGCTGAGCCGGGCTGAACAGGTGGCGCGGACACGGTATGTACTTTCTGAAAACTGTACTGGTCGCTGCTTTCTAATGCAGCCGGGCAGACGGTCGCGCTGATTTTGACTATCCTTCTCGCTATGGTCCTACATCCCGAAGTGCAAAGCAAGGCTCAAGTTGAATTAGACGCCGTGGTGGGGCGTAATCGTCTTCCTGCCTTCGACGACAGGCAGAACCTACCGTTTCTGTGTGCACTGATATCAGAGTCTATGAGATGGAGACCAGTCGGTCCTTTGCGTGCGCATAATATCTTCGAAGGGATCCATAAACTGACGAAGTGCTCAGCTATCTCTCATGCCAATCTTTGTGACGATGTTTACAATGGGTACTTTATCCCAAAGGGTGCGTACATTCTCGGTCTTGTGCCGCCTCGATCCTTCGTTCAATAACTTGATTTCAGGCTCGACTATTTCCGCCAACGTCTGGTAGGCGCGCTTGATCAATTTCGCGTCCATTGTTAGACTGAAGGACTGCGCCAGGGCTATAATGCACGACGAAAAGATGTTTCCGGATCCTGACATCTTCAACCCAGAGCGATTCCTGGGTGAGAACCCCCAGCCTGATCCTACGACACTGGGTGCTTGGGGTTTCGGGAGACGGTAAGCATTGCCGCATCCTGAAAAACTTATCTCCTCATGTGGATCAGGGTATGTTCTGGGCGATATCTAGCTATGGATACGGTGTATATCACCATCGCGTCTCTGCTGTGGGCGTTTACGTTTGGCAAGACCCGGAATGAGGATGGTCAAGATATCACCCCCGACGATCAAGCATACACGGAAGCCTTCATTATGTGCAAGCTCTTCTGACTGTGCTATTTTCATGGCTGAAGAGAATTGAGATAGGCATCCTTTACCGTTCGAATGCGCTATTACGCCACGGTTCTCCGGAGTTCGAGACATACTGGATTCGCTGATTGTTGAGTAGAGTTCTATAGAGTCCATGGTAAACTATACTGTTCATGTCGTGAGCGACCTATTACTCATGTTTCTACAGTTCCTACGAAAGTACTAGACATCACTGTTAGACCATACTATCCTCATTTGCGGTTTTAATTTCAAAACTTGATGGATGAGCATGGTCAAGAGCGTAAATCTGAAATTCCGTCACACAATTTTCGAGGAGTTTCTGCCAGTGGACATACCTGTTTCTCGACTTCAGTCAACAGGGCTTCGACATCTTGCAAACATCGTCGCGATCCTTGGTACAGGCTGTACGCCACGCGGATGTACCGATGTGCTTGTTTAAAGCTCCAAAGGTCACAGTGTTGGTCAAGAAGACGTATTGATCTAGCTCGAATGCTACGACAAGTCAGGAGCGAACCGAACGAAAAAAACGCCAACGTACGCGTCTAAGCGTGCTAGACCATGTGCGCAGATAGTTGTCATGACTGTGTTTCTTCTGCGAGCCGTTTCATCGTGTAGGAGGGACTCGACTTTTCGGATACGTTCCTCTGTCAATGAGAGCGTACTTCCGGGCCATATCTTGGGCAGGAGACAAAGATGGACCACGGCAATCACTGCTACGATCACGAACAAGTACACCGAGGCGCTGTAGCTCGTGACGAGTCCGAATATGTACGTCCACGTCTGGACGATAAATTCTTGTCGGGCAGAGTCCTTTATGCCCTCGTTGGCTGGAAGGGGTATATCCGGAGAGGGTTGTGACATGGTCCAAGGGGTTGCAAAATTGAAGCAAGTAGTAGCTTGTGGTGGACAGAACTCAGCAGCCCGTTATATACAGGTATAGTGTACAGGAAGGATAACATGCTCACATGTAAACGTGAACCACTCGATGAGTGCTACATTCGTCGTTGCTATCCCGCGATATACACGCTGTAGGGGCGCTAAGCGATTAGGCGCCCAGGAGGAAGGTCCAGGAAACACTCTACGCAGTTCTTCATCAAAGTAGGTTGCCACTAGCTAACGGTCTATAAATCGCTTCCTTTTCAGTTATTCTGGAACAGGGGAAAGCCGCCATTGATTCCATACGTAGTTATTCGTCGAGCTGTAGTTTATTCTTGACTCGAGCATTATGCAGTGTAGTTTTGCTCTTCAAGGATCGTCGAACAAGGTAGTAGTACTTGAGGTGAGCATGGCTGTTCAAGAGAACGTTCGGATGTATAGCCCTTTGTTCAACGTGACTGTAGTGCAGAAGTATGCCGATAAAGCATCATTAATCGAGATTCGGTTATCGATATCCGAGAGTTCTAGCTCGTACCGGTTGTCAAAGGTGTACTCTTCTTGGTTAGCTTAATCGTAGAATACGCACTTGTTCTTAGCTACTAGGGTTAGGACTAGTTTACCGTGCATGTCTTTATACAATGGACGAATGTCGGCTACAACATTACACATTACCTGTCAGTGTGGGTTAGAACCCACGCAATGTCATGAAAACAGACTCACGAAATGGCAGTAAAGAACCGGCGTAACTGAACAGTAGTGTAAGCATGGTACACAAAGGAAGCAAACTTGGAAGAGGCGCCCTGTCGCCGGATATGACTCCTCCGGTGATTGAGCAATGTGCGAGTTGCTTCCATTTGAACGGGGGGGAGTGCACCTGGAAGGGCGAACCTGATGGTGAGCAAGGAGAAGATACTACCCACTGCCACAGAAAAATCTCAGTCCCATTTCATCCAGTCGTTTGCCATGTTGAATGCTGTAGTTCAAGTCAGCCGCGGGTTGAACACTCAGAGTCCGAAGTCCGAGAGTTCCTGAAGAGTTCGGTCGTCGCCTTAGCGGAGTTAATAAACGATGAGGGGATATCCTTGCCATCATACCATTAGTCAAGGGAAGGGGTGGTCACACTCTGACAATATTGCTCACTCCCCACAGACATGGGGTTTTCTGGGTGTTGCGAAGTCGACATATTTCAGATGGAGACAGTACGTATCGAGGTGGAATAGCTGACACCACGCCTTGGCGACTTATGAGACGCCCGAGGGAGATCATTGGAGCAACAACTTGGATACAGCAACAAAGGAATCACTTTCATCCTTCCTGAAATGAGTAAACAAAGCACATCTTCACAAGAGGGTACACGAGCTCACCAGTTGATACACAGCGCCAACAGCTGGGTTCTTCGAGACGTCCAGACTGCTAAAGAGAAACCTCTCGGTCAGGTTCCGGTATGTTTCCGAGTCCGTTTCAATGCGGCTATGCGTCAAGCCGTAGTAAGCATCCAGAAGAGTTGATACCTGGATTCATGAAGAAACCCACATGAAAGAGCTGGCCAGAGTAGACGCTCTATATGCAGTACTAAGTCTTCAAAGTACCCCACGGAAAGGGTATCAACCACATACCTAATACCGTGGATTTCGAGAAACGCATAGCTACCGTCATCGACGAATTGGAGGACCAAGCGCACATCGGGGTAGAATACACTGTTGGTCCCGAAGAGACCCAGTTCGCCGCCCAAGCCAGGTACTACATTCGCGACGACGTCACCAGTGGAGGGATCAGTTAGATTTCCTCTATGTAAATACCGGCACGTTGAACAGATGAGGTTACAGGAGAATGGGTGACGCACCCTTTGAATCCAGCGAGAGCGCGACGACCGAGTGGGCCAACAAGAGGCTCGATACTTCTGTCCAGAAGGAATTGCGCGTCAAATATCTTGGTGAACGAAGGCTCTTTCAGCTGAGCGATTACCACCGAGGAGACGGTGAATAGCAGGAGGAGGAGTCCTTTGGCGGAAAGCATTGCAGTCGAAGAAGTGAAGAGTCATGGACAGCAGAGATAGGCCTTTTATACACGGTGCGCGGCCATAACTAAGAGGTGGAGCCACTTAGACGTGCCTCTTCGATTATTTGAACGGGTAAGCTTACAGATGAGAAGCACCTCCCGCTAGGTCGTACTACGACCCGCTACCTGACGTATTCCTGCGCACATATCGGGTCCTCCCTCTTCTAATGCTTTTGAGCCCACCATACTTCGATCATCACCCCGTTGATTATTAGGTCTTCCGCCAGCGTGTCCGACAAGCAACTCCTTAAGTACCAGATTGAATGGTTAGTTCTAAACGGCGAACGCGAAAACCATGTCGTCCGCATGCGCCTTATGTTCTCAGCGACACGCTTCGTATATGCGGACACAAATGTGACGCATCAGTTATCGATGAGAGTGAGCTCAGCGAGAGAATCGGAAGGCAAAAGCGACTGGCTCCGAGGAATCCGAGCTGAATTGTCACTAGAGGTGAAGGGAATGGACCAAGTCGAGTCATAGTTTGCCCAGTCCAGTGGCCCGAATCGGAGCTAGAATCGGACTAAGTAACTGCACTTATTTGGGATTGGCCACAATCGCAGCGTGCGTCTTACTATGGTCTTGAAAGTCCGTGGGAGATGAAGCAAGTCGGTCGTCGCGTATTCCAAAGCCAAAGTCACAGTTCATGGCTCTACACAATTGATTCAGAAAAGCGAATCATATTGGTTACTTCCGGGACTCTCGGCACAGTATTATTGCCTGTTTCACAGCGCGTTAGAACCCGCGCATTGCTATGAAATCTGACTCACAAAATGGCGATAGAGCCAGGGTGACTAAACTGCAATGTAAGCATAATCTATGTACGCAAAGGAAACAACTTGGAAAAAGCGTACTGTCGGATATGACTAAAAAAGTCCTCCGCAATGTACGGGTTGCTTCCATTTGAATGGAACGATACGCCTGCACTCAGAAAAGCCAGGCGAACTACGAGGCCGCGTAATTGGGCGACTAGCTTGGCAGAGTTGACAACGATGACGGGCTATCCTACCACCTCTAGCGACATCACGTCTCCATAGCGCGTTGTCTAGTCCGTATAGGTAACCCACACTTCGTACAGTGGCCTATTGAACAGGTTTCCAACGAGCGGAGCCGGTTTGCGTTCTACACGATCCAATGATACCGTCTAGTCCACGACAGCAGCTTCGTCCTCGTCAGGAACCAGAATACACATCACCGAAATGAGGGAAGAGAGACGCTCCGGGTGCAGGCGCGAAAGCATGTCAAAGATGATCGTCAAGAAGTGGTGGGAGGTCACGCTGTGACAAACCCCCCCTTTTAAATTTCTGATAGCTAGAGACTTTGTTAAACAGACACAGCACATTTCTGGAGTATCTCAGAGGGTCCGGACTTGACGTGGGTACTACGGTGACTTATGGGACGACCGACGAAAGAGCAGATAAGCCATGACATTGGATCTACAGTTCTCCTAGAGTAACACTCATCCATCCTTCCCAAACCGAGTAAGTAAAGCACATCTCTACGAGAGGGTGCACGAGCTCACCAGTTGATACACCGCCCCAACCGCTGGGTCCTTGGAGACGTCCAGACTGATGAAGATAAATTTATCGGCCAGGCTTCTGTATGTTTCCGATTCCGTTTCAATGCGGCTACGCGTCAAGTCGTAAGTACACAGAGCTGAATTCAGGAAGAAACCCACATGAGACTGTTAGCCACTGTAGTATTAGACGTTCTATAGATGCAGGAGTAAGTATTACACCGCGGCGAGAACTACTTATCAACACGTACCTGACACCGTGGATTTCGAGAAGAGCGTAGCTCCCGTCATTGACGAATTGAAGGACTAAGCGCACATCGGGGTAAAACGCATTGTTCGAGGTCCCGAAGAGACCCAGTTCGCCGCCCAAGCCAGGTACTACAGTCGCGACGACGTCACCAGTGGAGGGATCAGTCAGATTTCCTCTAAAAGTGGGCATCATGTTTGGCAGATGAGGTTGGAGGAGAATGGTTGAACGCACGCCTTGAACGCAACGAGGGCGCGACGACCGAATGGGCCGACAATGGGCTGGATACTTCTGTCCAGGACGAATTGCGTGTCAAAGATCTTGGTGAACGAAGGCTGAGCGAGCACAGACACCGAGAAGACGGCGGAGAAGAGCAAAAGGAGGATTCCTCTAGCAGAAGTCATTGCGATAATCGATCATGGCCCTCTGCAGAGATGAGCTTTATATAGGCAGAGCGCACCCATAACTAAGACGTGGGGCGACTCAGACGTGTCTCGCCGACGGGTACGCTCCCAATGAGGACCTCGTCATTAATTTCTAGTAGGTGTAGACGGCTCGTGCTAACCTGTATCGCAAAACTCCAAGTGTTTGGCACCATTCCGCATTCCCGCCATCATCGTGCTCCGAGGATGGTAAGTGCGCACCCTTCTGCCAGGGGGGTGCTTTTTCGAGGCGTTTTAGCACAAAAAACCAAATCACTTGACATGGATGAGTCGACCCAGGTTCGAACTGACATCAGTAAATCCCGAAGTGTGTAGAGGGTATAGCCTATGCCCTCTATACCACTTTTTCGAGGTATAGACCTATACATCGAATCTCGTCTTGCTATACCACCCGGTTGTCCGGACGGCGTAGGATGGTATAGGCATCTTGATGCTCTATACCCCTCATCCGAGATGATCCTATACCGTTAGTACACCTACTCTATACTACTATTTTTCAGGCAGTTCGGGGTGGTCATTACATGGAAAGCACGTTATATTGAACTACTACTAGCAAAGCAGAGGACTTCGAACACTAACACTACACTAACCGTTACCAGTGAATCTGAATCGCGGGCAGCCCATTCAATACTACCTATATCAGCCTCTCATCTAGCAGTCTCCGCAGGCATTGAGATCATCCACCGTGACCGCGATGAAAAGGTCCCGACACATAGGTGAGCGCGCAGGGCGGGTCATTGCAGGAAATCTGCAGCAGCGTCAATTAGTGAGGATAACATGAAGAGACGGGTACGCACTCTGCTTCACCGCCATAGACATCCTCACATGCTCTATCCTCCTCAGGCACACCATTATACATTCGTCTATTGTCCATGCTCGCAGTCGTGCTGATCCTACAGAGGCGGCGCGGGAGATACCCTACACCACCAGGGGTGAGCAAAAGATAATAAGAAAGAAATGCCCTGTACCTGCTGACAATCCAGCACACTCACGCCGCTGCGCATCGCACTGCCTCGATGTACCCACACAAGTTTTCGAGTCTACCATCCGTATACCTAGTTGTTGGACATCGGTCGTCCACCATCCTTGCTCGTAGTCGTTAGTCATCAGTGGTCGTGTACTCGTTCGTCCGCTCTGTAGTCGTCGGCCATCTCTGTAGTTGTCGGCCATCTCTGTAGTCGTCAGCCGTCTCATCGTCCTTGGTTGCAACTTGCAGTCGTTGGTCGTCCTTAGGCATCAGTCGTGGGGTATCGGTTGTCCCAGCGCCCATAATCATCGTCACCATCCGTAGGTCTACCGAACGTTGAGGTGGAATAGCGGAAGGTGGGAGTCGCAGGCAGAGACAAAATGTCCTGCCATATTGGGAATATGGTTTGATTGCGCACGGACCGCGCACGGACCAGGCTGCGATCATGGACTTGTCGACTTACCACCACATGCTTGTTTTCTGGGGCTCCTTTCCTTTTCTTTGCCTTTTCCGTGGATACGTTCCGGGGGAATTATGGTGTTAGTCTTCGCGATGACACTAATCCGTGAGAGACACGCAGCGCGTAAGCCCTCACAAGCGAGGCGGCAATGCTACTGGCTATTCATTGATTCACGGGTGGCGTTGGCTGGCGGCTGGCCCCGCTGCCTTCGGACACGCTGCTGCTCGTCTGCTACGACGGCAACAGCTCAACCAGTCTCCTGGCACCCGGAACGTGCGGCGCTCGTCCCATGATGGTGCTGTTCCAAGAAACAATGCGGACTCCTTTGAACGACGCGCAAGCCCTGCGAACGAGGCTGCAATGCTATTAGAGGTTATAGCTGGATGTTCACGCTCGTCTATACAACGGCATCAAGCGAAACAGGTGCTGTTGTTCCGGGGCTGGATGGTGTCGTGGGCGTGTCAAGTCCCAAACGGTGCGTAGCGTACACTTATCATTTGTTTCCTTGCGTTTGTCATTACCGCCATCTTCTGACACCATCTTTCCCTCCCTCGCTTCCCCAACCTCTCTTAAATGTATCGTGCACGTCGGCCGGCCCCTGCGCAATTGCTCGGGGGTCAGCGGCGGGCACGAAAACATGGTTCCGGTATGGTGGTATACCGCGGTATCGTCAATCGGATCGTGTACCCGACCCGTCATACCGCGCATTGCCCGCCATATCGTGGTACTCCTTATCCAGGATTTTGGGCCTGAACGGCATCGGGGATGCATCCGACAGTTGCGAGTGCCCGAGGTGAGTACCAACTCGCATCCTACTTGAACTTGTATCCAACTTGAACAATAAGACTAGTATGGAATTGATATAGGATTGGTATGGGATTGGAAAGTATAGAGAACATTGTGAGTATAGCAAGAATGAGCTGGTATAGAGTCTCTAATTGTTCCCGCTATACTCCCTATACTTCCTATACCAGTCCACACACCTTGGAATTTACTGATGTGAGGACCTTCTGTGAAACATTTCGAGATTAATCTTTTGATTACTCAAGGCCAATATGAGGTACGCCATCTTTCGCTTCTCATATGCTTACAGCATCCTCACTACAGTACTCGTTACAGATCCTTCGGATCTACAACGCTGTACTTCTGGTTTGTTACCCGTCGGGTCGCAAAACAAACCAGGTGAGACTCTTCTGCCTCCGGGACGTTTATCCTCGCTTACGGCGAGACTTTGACGTGGACAGCTTTCAGCGCCACATCTTTTTACAGGTCAATCGTTTATCGCCATACTTGGCGGGCGCTTAGGTATGCAGCCGAGGATGTCTCGCATCCCTCAGCTCTTACTTTGCCCCGCCAGGTGTGTTCTTATATTTGTTCTCTTACGCTCAGTTTCTTACTGTGTCTCGCCAGTAGTATTTTGTCGTCGTCCAAGAAATAAATTTCCATCTACCGACTCATACAGTAATGCCCGGAAATGCCGAAAACACCAAAAAGCGACAAACCGGAGACTGTTCTATCCCTGACGTCCCTGACTCGGACCTCTCGGAGGAGGACTACGCCAGCGCTGTCCGCAAGACGCTCGAATCCATCGTCGAGCGATACCGCGCAGGTCGGGCGTCCAAAATTGACGTTCAGACCACGATTGTCGCCTACATCGGTGGTGTCTCGGAAGCCGGAAACTACGACTTCACCGGACGTAACGAGCTCAAGCCTTGGTTCGAGCAACTCGAGAGCGACGCTAGACGCCTCGAACGAGCCAAGCAACGAGGGAAAGAGCTGGGTAAACGAGCTGATGACGTTGATGTGTCTGCCGGGGAGGAGGAAGAAACCGTTGACGACGAAGGAGTTGGAAATGGCAATAAACACGAGAAGCGAGCCAAACCCGGAGACAAACGCAAGCGGGACGAGACTCCCGACTCCAACCTCTCCATCTCGGATTATGAGAGCGGAGATGACGATAAACCGAAATCCAAATCCGCTTCCAAACGCCACCATGCTCGCGAATCCAACGCCGACGACATGCCAGACGACGATCTCTTCGGATGGGCCGCCGCCGCCATTGTCCAAGAGGTCGTCCTCTCCGCCGAGCACAAGAAAATCCGCGACACCGTTGACAATCACAGACGCGACGTCAAGTACACTTTGCGCAGTCTCCTGCACACAGGACTCGCTCCCGTCTTCCCCGAGGCTCTCTGGAAGAAAGTTCTCCTCGATCAAGTCGTCGACTTTGACGAGATCAACGCTTTCTTCTTCTCCACCAAACTCGACATCGACCCCACTCCAGTCAGTACGGTCGAGTCGGCACTTCATAAAGCCTTGGGACGAAGCACGGAGAAGAAGACAGTTAACTCGCCAATCATCTGGTTTAGATGCTTTGATAAATACGTCAAGGCAGTCGAGACAATCTTTCCTTACCGGACGAACGAACTCCGAGTCTGGCGAGAGCATATCGACAACCTCTTCACCCAAAAGGTCGAAGAGTCCTGGCCCCGAGTTATCGCATATGACATCGCCGCCCGCAAAGTCATTGGGTCCAACCCAGCCATCCTCTTCAACCAGTTCGATGCCCCGGAACTCACCAAGCTCAAGGGCGCCTTCCTCGCACCCTATGCTGTAGGGTCTATCTAGATATACCCTCATATAAGAGGGGAAGATAATTCAATATTCGCTCTAACTAGAGGCCTCTAATCTGAGGTCATTTCTAGATACACCCGGCATCTCTGGCAGGCTACTATATGTAAGCAGGCTGGTGCTGCCATACATGCCGGGTGGGTGGCTGGGCTGAGAAAAGTCACATGACCAAAAAAGCGGAGAGGCTAGGGTTCTACCCAGCTGGGTGGGATGACATCATGGGGATCATCCAGATTAGATATTGATGGATCTGGGGGGATGTTCCTGGGATTGATGGATTGATGAATGGGGTCCAGGATGGGTGGGGTAGGCCCTATTAGGGCGCATTTTTGATCAGGTGATCACTGGGCAGGATGGGGTGGGTAATAATGAATGCTGCTATTGGGGATGGCTATGGGGATGGTGAGAACCTATTCTATGTTTTTTTGGGCTGGGAATCCAGTGGTGTAAACGGTTTTTTAATAGCTTCAATAGTTAAGGAGATATTAAGGAATTACAAAAATGCGCCACATCAAACAGATCTAGCAGGCTCTGTACTTATACCCATGACCTGCAACTTGGGAATCCTTTAGAGGTACTATAGATCGATGTCTGATAGGATTCCTAGGTCATTCCATCCATGGGTTCAAGAGATATACCAGAACGACTAAATCAGGCTTATTGGGGGTATAGCATGGGATCCTGTAATCCTGGGGACCTAGGACTTTGATACTTCGTTTATACTAGTAGTAGACCTCTATTAGTGGTGGGGACAGGCCACCCAACCCATTAGCCCATCTATAGATAGGTCCCCAATGCTGTATTAGCCATTTTCGCAATTTTAGTTATTTAATATATAGCAGCTGCCTTAAATTGGGGCCAGCCACCTTCAGACACTCAATTATGACTATTCTACAAAAGGAACCATGTCATTTGGTGAAGGGACTAGTGC
>QLPD01002433.1:0-22259 GCA_003314085.1 Hymenopellis raphanipes
AGACCAAGGAAGATCTACAGGGCAGGGATTGGTAGCCGCATAGCCTCTTTCTCCTACTTCTTTCAATGCCAGAGTAAATACATGGAGAATGAGCTCGGCAGGAAGACGATGGATGGGCGGCATGTCCGACATTTTCACGACTACCTAGGAACTTAAGGGAAGAGTGAGTGGTGTCCAGGAAGAAAGGGATTTCAGGCACCTTGCACTGCTTGTGCCCCTCGTCGACGAAAGAATAAATTCGGCTCTTGCGACTATGTGATGGTGGCGAAAGCTTGAAGCAAACTTCAGCCGTGCCGGCGGCACTACTTATTCTTGCCGAAGCACGAGCCGAACACGCGAACATTGACGTCGGGAATCGACTCTTCCTAACTGCTCAATAATCTAGTCCAAAAAAACTAAATTCATAAACGAAAACAAGGCCGAATCCTGACAGAAAGAAAAGCTTATACAAAAGAAGAGAAATCGACTTTCAACTATTTAGGTAAACTCTGCAATGCTTCATCCCAACAGCGATAACAGCACCGCCACGACGACACCGACGACATCATCCAACCTACGAGTCAATCAGCGTTAATATGACACATACGAGGAGAAGCGTACAAAAGCACCACGCCCGCCAAGATGCCAGGAACGATGAGGTTGAGGTCGATAAGAAGCGTGTCAAGAGCCAAACTGAGCGCCGTGATGACGCTCGGGAATCCGAGTGGCGTAGCGGAGTTGGCACCAGTGGCGGAGGTGTTAATGGACTGGAAAAACAGCTCAGTCTAATTAAACACAAATGATGCAAGCCTCTTAACCGAGATGATCTGGGCAATCAGCGCAGTGATCTCGTCGTTTGTCTGCCTCTTCGCGGAGCCCAAGACAGCGAGGCCTTGAAGCGAGGAAGCGGCCGTGGCGAGCGCTTGTTCAACCTCGTTAAACAACGGGGTAAGGGTGCTGGAGCTGGCCTGGTTGCTGGCGACGATGGAGTCTGGTACAATGCGTCAGCCTCAAGGAGCGGGAGAGCGGCGAAACAATGCAAACCAATCTGGGGCAAGATACTATCCGTGGCGTCCTTGAGCGTCGAGAGGATGTTCAAGATATCCGTGTCGTCGCGCTTGGTGGGAGGCGTCACCAACGCGGAAGCGAAGGAGAAGACAGTCAAGGCGGCGAAGACGATGCGACTGGCAAACATGTTGAAGGTGCAGTTGCTGGGATGATTATACCATTATCCTTTTACCTCTTTATACTCGAAGAAATGCTGCCTAAATATAGATACTTGAGGCGCGTTGAAGGTGAGGTAATATGACGGAGAGACCACAAGACTGGCTTGATGAGGGCCTGTATTGTGATGGCGGAGTGTGACATCGTTTGAGTCATGATTGACACTGAAAATTTTTGCGAATCAGAGGTGGAATATCTATTCATAAAATGAGAAGGTGCCGTGGAACTCATTTTGCGCGTCATCTGGGACCGAGATGAAGTAGCTGGTACGAGACGCACTGATTTGTGAACAATGGTGACGGCAACGAGCTTCCACAGTAAGCGCTTCGGGGATTCTGCAAGCCGATGTGTCGGTAGTTGGCCACATTCTCCTACCGAGCAACTCAACTTAGAGAGTCATGAATCCGGCGGGAGTCCTTCTGAGTAGCAGGCGCAGAGGGCGGGACGGCGGGTATTCATAGGACTTCGTTGATCGTAGTGAGGTAAGGCTGAAGAAAAGGATTATCAGCTGACTGTCACAGAACCATGCGACCACACGGTCGCACCGCTCCAAGATACTCACCATACAGGTTCCCTTGAGCGCAATAAGGCGTAACCTTTGTTCGGTGAGCAGAAATCAGGCTCCCAAATGTGTTGAAACTCAATATCACGGGCTAGAAGGCAGCGCTATACGGGCTTCGTGACAGGTCAGACCACGCGAAGGCCGAGAGGAACGATGGCCGTCATGATTCATTGGTCAGAATATCTACCATCGACGTTGATGTGAGTACAATAAGGGGTCACGTCAATTTGGGAATCGCTGGTTGAGCTAGATGGGTGACAAGGAAGACGTCAGGCTAGGAACCCGTGAGGTAAGTGGAGTGCGAAAGGTGAAGCAATGCCTCGCGTCTGCTGTGAGGAAGAATGTCAACATGTAGAGAATACCTCCGGAAAGACGAGTGGGACGACGAACTTTTGATTTTCCGGGGTTGTAAATTTTCAGTTGAAAAATACATTATTGTCAGTCGGTCGATAACCCAGAATGCGGTATGCCATAATTCGAAGGAAAGCGACTGTGTGTGATAGAAGTTAGAGTATTGGCGAAGTTGATTATTCGCAGCTGTTTAGCATGAGTGATAACTTTACTCCCAGGGCGGAGAATCTGTCACGCATGAAACTCATGAACCAGAACTTCGACGAAAAATATTACCCATGCCTTGTCATGCCCGGTGTCATCACGATTCTGACGAAGGCACGCCACTTTCCAGCGAGGCATCACCAGGTAGTGTATGAGCGTTTCAGTCTGCACGCGATTTAGCAGCAAAAGCTATAATAATCTACGAAGTTGTGAATGAGCGGTGAAATACAGGCACAACGAGAGGCAAATCAACCTCATGAGTGAACGTGTCTACTCGGGGAAGCCACGCGCCAGAACGAGAGACCAATGGTATGACGATGAGCACACAGTCGTCCCGCGAAGTGTTGAGATGGTGGGAAAAGGCCATGTATTCTAAAAGCGTTGAAACGGGTCCAGTCAACGTGCGGTGCAAATGTGTCGTGAGCTGACAGGCCAGTTTACCGTGTCTGACGCATATTACGTGCTGTATGGTTCGTTAGATCATCTGACTGAGGTGAAAGACCTCACATCAGGGAACTCTACGTCCTAGACGAGCTAGTCATTGCCCCTTCAAGCGAAATTGTGACACGCGTGGCTTAGAAGGTCAATATGTCTTGGGAGTGAAGCCTCTATTCTTGCAGTTCAATTATTGGGACTATGGTCAGGAGATGGAGGCAGGAAGACGTTTCGGCGAGCGCGATGAAGCGGATGATGGTGGTCGAAAACGAACATACGATAACGTGATCGAGGTACTACTTAGCGGCTATTCCCGAGTCTCGCTAGCAGCTGTATCCTGCCCTGATCCTGCTCATCTGGGAGCTAATGGACGACCGCAGTACACCTTTCGTCACTTCAATTTGCTCGTAGGCTAAACTCGATATGTACCGCAAGCCAAAGTGTACTGGTACGTAAACACAGATGACAGTTTTAACCGGCGGCCTCTAAAAGGCATTGACGGGCGATGGCGGATCACACTCTTCTTCCCAGCTTCTTCCTCTCTCTCTCTCTCGTTGTCAATGGCAAAAACAGTGCTTATCACAGGGTACTATCGAGTATTTCTACACTTGATATTAGATCTGACACGCTACTAGATGTTCAGACGGCGGTCTCGGCGCCGCTTTAGCCATGGAATACCATCTTCGTGGTACGTCGATATTCGCCTCTTAAAGAGCACTGTTCTGATCTCGCTTTAAACAGGCCACCAAGTCTTCGCCACCTCACGAACTTTGAAGTCCATGGAAACCCTTGCTTCTCATGGGATACAGACCTTGGTGCTTGATGTCACGCGTTCTACCACTCTCGCAGAGTTCAAGACGACTATTTCCGGCCTGACGGGCGGAAGCCTCGATATTCTTATCAATAACGCGTAAGTCTATTCGTCACATCTGTAGGTCATACTATTAATGACATTTAATAGCGGAGTATCCGTGTATCCCGCATCGTTCAGCGACATGTCCACCTCTCAGCTTCGTGGACTGTTCGATGTAAACGTTTTTGGTGTTGTAGAACTCACGCAGGCATTTCTCCCGCTTATTCTCGAAGCCAAGGGAACCGTGGTGCTTGTCGGGAGTATCGCCGCTCTTCTTCCTATTCCCTTCAACGGCGCATACAACATGAGCAAGGCGGCGCTAATGTCATATGGTGATACTCTTCGTGTGGAGATGTCACCGTTTGGGTAAGCTTCCCTTCCTTCCTTTTACGCACAACTGCGTCTAAATTTTAAGCTTACAGTGTCAAAGTGATGACTGTAACTGTCATGGTTCTCTGCATGGCATGAAGCTCTGACGGACGTCACAGATCGTATCCGGACTCGTCCAAAGCAGACTCAGTACTCATTACGGCACCGTTCCGGAGAACTCACTCTATTTCCCCATCCGACAAGAAATTGAGAGAAATCTCGAGAATGGTTCGTTACTTCAACTTCTATCTATGTCGTGGCTCTCTGTGTAATACTGATACCTTCTACGTAGATGGATCCCCAGTCATGCCATCCGAGGCATGGGCGAAAGATGTTGTAGAAGAAACTTTGAGAGTGCCAGCTAAACTTAAAGCCCATCTTTGGATAGGACCTCGTACATGGATAATATGGTTTGTCCATTCCTTCCTTCCCCGGACTATATTCGTGAGTTCATGACTTTATTTGTCTTGAATAACACTGTAACTTGTGAAGGACTTCGGGTTCATCAAACGATTCAGTTTAAGGAAGCTACAGAGACCGTCATGAACGGATACACACGGTTTCCTTCGATAATACATTACGAGCAGAAATAATATCAACATTCGCCGTGTCACTGCATGCCCAGCATCACCTCGAAGCTTACTGTTTTTTGCGTAGAACCAGTTACCGTGTCTACCTTCCGGCGTGCACGGTAAATTCCACCTGCCGCCCCGGGTCTACGGCGCGCATCAAACATGTGTCTTCCCCCGACGTCGTCAGAATCACCAACGACGCCACCTTTAACCCCGCATCCAGATCCAGCGTGCAGGTAAAATCCTCCTGCCATGTCAGCCCGCTCGATTTCCACGTCCATAGAACCGTGGCCTGAATGATAGCCTGCCATGTGCCGTCCTCGGTAGTGCGAGTGCGAATCGGCACAGAGTGCAGCCGGAGTGGGGTGCACTCGTAATGTGTGGCGATGAGGTCGAAGTACGAGCGCACGGCGTTGACGCCAGTGAAGCGGTACATGTTGGGGGAGGGGCAGCCCTCGTAGGAGTGCTGTATGGTGATGGAGTGGCTTTTGGAGAAGCATGAGAGCCGATCGGTAGATGAGATGTTGGTAGTGAAAAGGCTTTGGAGGAGCTTATCGACGGCCATGCTGAGCTGAGATGAGGTGGGAGATATGGCGTCCGCATCGAGGGGTGTCATTGCTAACTGTGAAAGATCATCAGTAATGGCTACCACATTTTGGCGGAGGACACACCGTTGTGGAGCTCGATGGAGGCGCTGTCAGAGGGATGATATGATTGCGTTAAGCTGGAACAAAACAACCTCATATCTCAGCCTTGGCCACGACGCCGAGGTCAGCAGAACTAATGACCGAGCCCGAAGCCCCAGCCCATCATCATTCTCAGGCTGGAGTGGGTCCTAAGGGGAAAACAGGGACCGAAATCCAATTGTTAGGAGGTGAGGTCGAACGTGGTGGGAACAAGTGGGAGTGCTTAAGAGCCAGAGCGCCGTTACACGGACGATGAGGACGATGACGGTCTAGTCGATGTTGACTCTGGGTCGCGGAAGAATATATCTCCGGAAAACGGAAATAGACTCTAGAGTGCAAAGTCGCGTTTAAAATGACAGAACTGATTAAGTATGTCTTACGCGCCTTGCAGTTTTGACTCCCGCGCGAGCATGACATGGAGAGAGGGAACATCCACTGGTAACGTAAAGACTGTTCCTTTGGAATCAATGCACCTCCTGCAACAAACTCTGAGCAGTATACACGTTGTATATACTCCCACACTTCCGGCTGGTATCAATTCTTGTACAGAGCACGAACGTTGTGGCATGGGGACAGACTTCCGACGATCGCGACCTAAAATCCCCTAAACATGTAGGTCCTCGTTGTTCCCTAAATCGCTGTTGGCCGGAGCTGTTCGCGTCCAGACTTTGGATCAGCGTAAGTACGATGTGTGGTGTCAGATTCGTGTACTGTCGGCATGATACTAAGCAATGCTTGAGAGACCCCTGATCGTGAGAAAGAGGACGCCACGCACTCGGATCAGTATCCGCACCTTCCCTATGTCCTTTTTCCGTAACCTCCTTTGCGTCTCGTTGGCTCATGCTGTCAAACGCTCCTTATGCTTCTTATATCGATAAATTGGCATCGTTAGCCCCTACAAGGGATTCATTTTGGGTCAGGTGTTTTCTTCGTCAACGTCGTGGAACCTAAAACCGAGTCTAATTCAAAGCAGGGACGTGAAACCGATGTCAACCATTTGTCCATCAGTATTTGAAGCCTTCGTGTTCACAGTCCTACCAGTTGCGCGCTCTTAATACCGTGACAACAGCTTCGCGCACGACGGGGGTTCCAAAGTACCGTCAAAAAGTTCTCCACCATTTCAAGCATGGAACCATGGCGTACGGGTTTCATTGTGGGAACCTTTGGCGGCTTTGGCGATGAAACTGATATCCCTTTTCTTTTTTCTGACCCTACAGGAGAGCGAGTATAAAGGGGTACAAAGTCGTGTTCGCGTTCCATATCGCGCTCTTCCACCCCACACGCTGTCGTGTACCCCACATTCCTTTCAGCATCGTAGACGAGGACGATTCTTCCCTTTTCTCCCACTATGATCGCCCAGTTTACTCTTTTCGCCACGTTCACGGTACGCCCTGCACACTCGTCTAAGAGGAACCGTTCAAATAAGCTCGACAGGCACTTCCGCTCGTTTACACTGCCGATCCCTTCGCGCTATACCCCGGCTTTAATATCCAAGCAGTAGCCGACGTCGCTAAAGCCCTTCCCGCCAATTCTTGGGAATTTGGTACCGCGGCCGAAGCTCTCTTGGAGCTATACAATCCTGCCATTTCGGTGTTCGGCGACCATTCTTTCCCTGCGCCTGTCCTCGACCCTTCCACTATACCCGCGCTCGCGTACGCACAAGAGAAAATCATACTCAACGCGCCTGGAGCAAAAAATGGCCTCAGCGATGGCGATGGCGCTGTGGGCGATCCAGCGAGCATGGGCATCTCCGCCTACCTCATTGGAATGACCAACTCTTCGTACGCTGAGGGTGCCGTTAAGGAGGTCAACTTCCAGCTCAACGCTCCCCGCTGGTCGAATGGCGCCATCAGTCACCGTTTCGATGTTGCTGAACTTTGGTGCGTAGCAGGTGCTTTGTGAAAATCTCTGTACACTTACAACTTTACAGGGATGACTTTGGATACATGTCGCCTCCATTCCTCGCTTATTACGCCGCCGATACTCATAACATTTCACTTTTGGAAGAGTCTTATAAACAGTGCGGCTACTACCGCGAGGTTCTCCAGGCAACCGATACCTCCGTTCCCTACTGGGGCGTCTATCACCACATCATCGGTCCTCAAAGTCAAGACCTCGGTTTATGGAGCACTGGAAACGGTTGGTTCTCTGCCGGTATGGTTCGCGTCCTCGCCGTCTTCCAGAAAGCACCCGCGGCCAGCGCCAGCCCATTGCACGCACAGGCCATCGCCGACCTTACGCAGTGGATCAAGGAGATCGTCGATGGCGTGATGGGCGCGCCGATGGATGACGGTCTTCTTCGCAATTATCTCAATGACACAGACGGACCAAACGGCTTTGGAGAGATCAGCGGTTCCACCATGATGGCGTCCGTCATCTATCGCATGGCGGTCCTCCAGCCGACTGTCTTTGGCACCTCGTACATCGCCTGGGCTGATGCTATGCGCCACACCATTTCGGGGTCAGACAGAGATGGTCACCCACATGTGACGTCGGATGGTATCGTCACTCCCGCCGTCAACCCATACGCTTGGTTGGACACGACTCCGTACACGTCTGGGAGTCCGGAGGGTAACAACTTTGCGGTCCTTATGTACACCGGCTGGCGAGATTGTGTATACGCGGGGTATTGTCACACCGATGGATCCCGCGCCAAGAGGGTGTATCATAAGAAGAGGTATAGCTCTGTACACTAGTCGAAGGATTAGTACAGTAAGATACACTGTATTCCTGTGCTATGCATTTATACATGTAATTCCCTTGTCGCATCCGGAACCTCTTGCTTCTCTTCAAGAGACGATGAGTCGCTTGCGTGAGGATCCTTCAGGTCAAGTGGTTGCCCATCTGCTGATAACGCTGTTGTTTACATTGTTAGAGACACCACCGAAACGAGAATGATAAACATTACCGATACGTCGTACGACGAGCCAAGCGGGTATAACGGCCACTGCCCAAACGCCGAAGTTGACTCCGACTGCAACAGTAAGCTAAACACAACATTGTCAATGAATGCATGGTGTACAGGAAACATGAAACCCACAGGCGCTGTAGTCGAACTGATACCAGCTATGAGGAACATGAGCGACGACTCCGATGCGATGAAGAATGGATTATACGTACAAGCCACGGCACCTCCAGCTGCCTCGACAGCTCTGACAATACTGGTATACCTGACGACTTCTTCCGGCGCTTCGGCGAGGTAGCTAACCATCCAGTAGCAATAGCTTCCAATCTGTTCAGAGGCCGGAAGAGACGAAGTTATGAACGAGCTCACTTGTAGACCAACGCGCTAGATGAACGTTCGATGAGGCTTTCGAAGAATACTGGAAGGCAGGACGTACAAGTTCACTTGCATGATGATGTACAGCGCCCAACCGCGTCCGAATCCACCATCAACCCAATCAAAGCTTGGCCGGTTTCTCGTGTAACCAACCTGTACCACCGTCGCCCAGATCCAGCTCCCCCCCGCGAGCGCCATCATGAAGAGGTACGAGTACCGTGCGCGTTGATTGATAGTGAATCGCCTCCAATCCAGGAAGGTCTAACCGATAATATCAGTCCCAATACACGAAAGGCTGCAGAATAACGGACTCCAAAGAAGAAATTCGCGGTAATCTGAGCAAAGGCGGAGACCAACGACGCGAGGGCACGAGATCGAACGCTACGGGACCGATAAGTGGAAAGACAAGAGGAGCACGAGTGGTATGCACCTGAAATACAGTGACAGATATGAGCCGGCCCAGGACTACATCGTAATCTTAGCAAAGTTTTACCTCCAGGTTCGAAGACATACCAAGAGGAAGATCCCATAGAAGAAGAGTGGTAAACTAGAAGACAATTAGAAAGGCCGAACCCCTACACCAAGCGACTGACACAAGTAGAACCTACGCGATAAGGTTAGCCAGTGCAGCAATGACAAGAAAAAGAAATCACTCTTCGCGTTATAGATAACTTGAGAAGGGCAACGAACTCCTCCTTGTTCCCAAGCTTCTTCTGAAGGACGACTTTGGTTCCATCGCTGCGCTGAACCTTATCTGGCGGGCTCAAGAGAAGAGCAATGGCAGGCCCAAGACATTCTGTCGACGAAGGTATGAGCATCCGTATCAAGACTAGGGAAACAAGACGCGCGTACGAAGTGCCACAAAGACGATGTACGTCTGCGCTAAACGTTAGTACATTACTTCGGCACCGAATAATGAGAGGAGTTCACCTTCCAGTTCAATTTTCCAGTTGTTTTACCGGAGTAGTCTGTGAAAACATTTGTGAGACGGTTTAAACAGCAGATGAAGCTGGTGAAGCTTACTCAGTCCGAGATTGATCGCGCCACCCAAGATAGCACCGGAGTTCCTATAGGCTAACCACATGCTCAAATATCGTCCGCGTTTGTGAGGCTCAGGATCTGAGGAATGCGCTTAGAGGCAACGTGATGCCCGAAGAGAAATCTCATACACTGTGAACAATCAGTGCGTTGTACAACGGGATGATAGGCCACTTACCCCAATCATGATCGCGCCTTCACTGTTAACGCGTCGCGAGTTCAGAAAATATTCCGGCAACAGGTGGAAAGCAGACTCACGCCGCCCAAAACAGACCTAAGAGGACGCGTCAAATGAATGCCATTGTTATAAGGAAAGAAATTTACCAGCCGAAAGGCCGCAACACGCCGATCCGAAGTAGACGAACCATTCGGTTCCAAACCTAGAGAGGTTTAGGTACGAAGCGGGGCGAACTTGGTACGCCTACCTATTGTTTTGATACAAGGAAGCCGAATAGATCCTGTGGTAGTTTAGTCATACTGAACGCCTCCAAGGGAGATCAGCACGTACGCGCTAAAGCCGTCATGTTAGACCTTCAAGTGGATGCCGCATCTCGGGGATCACTCACTAGCCTGTGGTTCCAACGACGAACGTCGCCTTCAACCCGAACCTGTTGCTGAACATACCTATGAAAGCCGTCAGCACAGAGACACAGAGAACTAAGGCTTTACGCGTACTTGCGAAGAAACAGATAGCAAACATGAGTGAGTTCAGAATGGCGTTCCCCGCCATGACCAGATACGGCGTCTGAGCTCCTCCCGCTGGAAAGGCACATTCGAATCAACGCGCAGGATCACGACACACGGCAAATCCGCGCACCTCCCGTTGACGCCAAAGCATTGTAGAGTCCTGGCGCGACAAAAGCCGCGATTCCGACGATGGTCAAGTTGAAGAACGTGGTCCTGTACTGCACGGAATAACGCAAGATCAGTTTAATGGAAACCGACGAGCAAAACACCTACCCAGGTGCGCTTGTTTTCCATGGATGGCAGAGGGAGGAGAGACGACCAAGAGACTGGCCCATGTTTGTTTTTAAATTCGTTCGGCCGTGCGAGCTCACAAAACCAGTAGAGAATGGCGGAATCATGTTGCGATGCTCTGATCGAGCTAAAAATGCTGACGTCAGGCTGCTCTTATCTCTCAAGCACGCAATACATGGTCGAAGTTGCGGTATAATCATGGCAGAATATAAGTTCCTCGATGCAGCAAAGGGAGGGGAAATCGTACCTGCTTGTTTTCAAGACCCCGACGGACATCGCCATGTCGCCATTGACACCGCTTACCGCCAATTTCCAGCGAAGGTTACCTTCTCCACCCTTCCCAGAGCCACTTTTATTCCCTGGAATCTACGGTCCATCATCCGAACACGACAAGTCTGAGAATTCGCTTGACGACATCCCGTCCGGAAGCCAGTTCAAGGCTCTCCTCAAAGCCCATGGTGGAGCCGTGCTTTTCCGCGGATTCGGTGTAGAGACAGCGGAGGCCTTCAGTCGCTTTGGATTCGCTACCAAAGTCGGACCACCGCACGATGAAGTCGGTCGTCCCCCATTGCGCACCGTATGTATCTTCTATACACGATTCGACGTCATCCGATGAGTATTGTTTAGATTTATGCAGAGAACGTCGTTACCGCGAATGAGGGACCACCGACAGCCCCCATCTGGCACCACAACGAGTATGGTAAGTCGACGAACAACTATCACTCCAGTTTCACTCACCATGGTGTAGGGTGGTCCACCGTACATCCCGCCTACTTGTCTTTCTTCTGTCTGGTCACCCCGACCTCGGGTGGAGAGACGCCAATCAACTCCAGTGTCGAATTGCTTCATCGCTTAAACGAGGAAGTACCCGATTTTGTCGCGGAGCTCAAGAAACGCGGAGTCCTCTATACGTACCGGTACACTAAAGAGGCGGTTAAGACGTCGAATTCAGGA
Source organism: Hymenopellis raphanipes (assembly GCA_003314085.1). Taxonomy (NCBI): domain Eukaryota; kingdom Fungi; phylum Basidiomycota; class Agaricomycetes; order Agaricales; family Physalacriaceae; genus Hymenopellis; species Hymenopellis raphanipes. The sequence goes on from QLPD01002433.1 coordinate 11,486, forward strand.
GCATCAGTCATTAGCGCGTACGGGAAGTACGTGTTACCAGATGACTCGCCCGAGGTTGTACGACAAAAGGTCGAGGAGCAGGTACGGCGTCACTCGAACCGCTTCGAGTGGCATGACAACGGAGACTTGACGGTTTGGCATCATGTACCAAGTGCGTCGTGAAAACCTTGCTTTACCACTATAAACTGACGTGTTATCAGTTATCCGGACACATCATGCCACCGGCCTACCTGTTTTCTTTGGAAACCTGATATCAGCCTACGGACGATCCAAGCATCACAAAGCGCTGCAACCGCCATTTCTGGGAGACGACGGCGGCTACCATCCACTCCCAACGTACGGAGACGGCGGCGTCATCCCTGTAGAATGGATGGAAATTGCAGACCGCATTGTTCATGAGACAAGGGCATTGGTGAAGTGGGAGAAGGGCGACGTGGTGGTATTCGACGTGAGTTATATTCTTTTACGCTCGTAATGCTGGTTTTCGACAATCTAACAGAACCACGCTGTGCAACATGCTCGAGAACCATGGACGGGAGAGAGGAAAGTATTGGCGAGTCTATGGGATGGCGAGAAGTTCCCCGACAAGTCTCCCTTTTTGTAGTAACCCACATATCTCTGATCTGTATAGTAGTGCGATTAGAAAATGAATGGTGAACGCTCAGAACACAATCCCAACCTGTATGTGGTCACGAATACAGCCGTGATGTAGTTTACACCGTAAAAGTCGTATATCACAAGCTGTCGACTGCTTGTTCCATTCTGCCTCAGTCCTAGGTGGTGGTTCATCTGCAGAGGAAGTCGATTGACCTTTTTTGGCCCCGCTGAACTCCGCCAAGTCGGCAGACATGCCGAAGGATACCAGTGTCTGCTTTGCTTTTGCGCACCACCATCGTCTCGCCTGCAAAGGATTACGACTCGCTCTGTAAAGGATTCCAAATACGACTCAGGCAAGTTTGTGAATGTTTTTTTATCTCTGTTCTCCTACTTAATTCCTTCCAGGCTGGAAAAATTTCCTTCGTCTCATGGCGGCCGTATCGTACATTCAGCGTCTTCCACCGGAACTCATCCTCGCCATCTTTTCCTCCCTAGCAGATGATTATATGCCATACCCTGCCTCAAACCCTCTACCCAGCCATCATCCATGGTCTCTGACCAAAGTCTGTCGTTCCTGGCGGCGGATATCGATCCACCACTCCCGTCTTTGGGCGAATATGATCATTGAGCCCGGAGAGGCAAGCCAGACATACATGTCGTTTACAAACTTCGGACACTTCGCGCGTGATCCCGTGTCCCTCCTCCGCACTTCCTTTGAACGTGCAGGTAGCGCTGCTCTTGACATCGTCTACGTGGATCCGAGTCCCCGGAATCGGCGCTATGGTTCTGCTGACCTAGCCATGATCTCCGAGACGCTCTTCTCGTTAATACTTCTACATTCACATCGTTGGCTGAGCATTCATTTTACCGTTATACCCCGACACCTTTCTGCCTTGCGTTCGGTCCGTGGTCGACTGTGCACGCTGCAATGTGTCACCCTTTCCAGTCAAACCTTCCATTCCTCGAGTTCGCCCCCCACCATTCCACTCGATGCTTTTGAGGATGCACCATCGTTGCAGGAGATGACAGTGGAATATGATCTTGATGCCTCCACGCACCTATCGCTAGGCACACATTCCAAGATCTCTCTTCGGATGTTTACCGATCTCAGAGTAGTAGCGGACCATGTCCTGATCTTATATCTTTCCGTCATGTCTGCGCCCAATATGCAGACTTTTGAAAGTCGTGTGTGCCACGTGTCACCAGAGGAAATCCGAGCGTTCAAGGCTCTGCCCCAAAGCCAGCACTGGATCTCTCCAATTAAAACCCTCACCATATGCTGTGGCACTCCTCTCGACCGCGTTACCCTCCCCAATCTAACCACGATGACCATTGGATTCTGGGAGGATGGTGGATGTGTCATCCGAGCGGCAAAAATCCTACCGCAACTTCGCACACTCGTAGCACGTTCGCAGTGCAATCTGAGTTCTCTATCTCTCTTCAATGTCACTCATGACACTACCATTTTGGACGTTATCCCAGTCATCGGCACTATCGAGGAACTCTGCTTCGTCGCCAATGACGGTACATGGACACTCAACTACGATGTGACGATCCATTTGCTCGTCCTTCGGTTATTACAAACCACACCTTCTACAACCCAGGTACAATTCACCGTCCTTCCACGTCTACGTTCATTGGGCGTTTTCGTCCACGATGCAGAAGTTGAGGGAAACCCGTTCCGGTTCTTGGATGATTCGTTCACGCAAATGCTGGAAGAGCGTGTACGGAACGGCTTCTTGCGCAGTGTGGAACTATCTTTGAAATCGGGGACCTCATCTCGATTTCGTGGTCTCTTGAAGAACAATGTGAAGCGGTTAAAACGCGTAAACAAACGTCCCGACGTAAACATTAGGATATCTTGTGACAATACCACATATCTAGCTTAAAAGAATGATAGGTTGACATCGACGCGTAGTTTTTGGCACAATACATAACATCTTGATTCAGTCATAGAGACTTCAGGTGGTACTTCATTTTGGCGTAGGTATCGCTGGGCACAGTTCTCCGAAGTCATGTTTTCGAGATCCTCAAGATCTTGGCTCATTTATCCTATCGCGTCACATGGTGGCCTCTCTGGGGCCCACGGCCTTCTACATGAATTCTGCTTGTGTGTTATGCACTGCTCATTAGTGCTTTAGGTATTTAATACTGTGTTCCAAGTAGCGTTGGCATGAATTGGCCGAAGTTCGGAGTTTGTGGCACGTGTGCGTCGGAATGATCCGCCTCTCCCTTTTTCCGTCGGATGGCGACCTTGATGGCGACAGACAAACTCTGTTTAAAACCACGTCCACCTATTATGATTCATGAGCTATGGTCGACACCAATAGATGACAGGACGACGATTCAGGTCGGCGCGAAGTCCTCAGAATGATGCTTGATTTCTTAGCCGTGACAACCTACTCTTCTGGCGGTGCCCAGAACCCGAAACTCGAAAAGCGAGGGCTTCCAAGACGGCTTTGTGCCAAGGACAGGTTGGCTCGTATCCCTCAGGATTCCCAATGGGACCAAAAAAAGCCCCATTGGAACCTCACCGCGGCTTGTCTGGTGGTCGTACGTACGCCTTCCCATTTTATGCAGGTGGAAGTCATTGGCAGCAATACTTGACATCCATTTACTCGTGGCATCATCCTTTGAATGAAGAATCAATGGGATTCGATCGCCGTATGTCCAGCTGCGCGAGGGCTGTAGCCTGTCATCATGTCAGGTGTGATTCCGCTTGACACGGCTCATGTACGTTCTCCTTCACTCGTACTACTCGGTCTGAAGCAGATTAACAGCACGGTAGCGTTGTGTGCTCTCCAGGGGCATCCTTATATGCGCCCTTGCCGCGCCTTCCCAGTGGACAAATCTAGGGCTGGAGCAATGCCAAGACATCAAGGCTAGCCAAGTCGAAGCCAAGTTGTTGGGAACATGGGTGATAAAAGGCTTTCGCGCGGTTCTCGTGCCCACGCATTCCCTTTCCCCCCACGATACTTTGACACCACCGCTCCTTTGACCAGCTGCACTAAATTCGACTAATACTCCATCCTCTTGCACCGCATCCTTTTCCTTCGCCATCATGTTGTCTTTAACTCTGGCCACAATCGCAGCCTCGCTTATCGGGGCGACTTCCGCGCAGGACACGCTCCTGCCTGGTGTCATTGCCACTGGTACTATGGGCGTTACGAATCCTCCTCAACCTACCTTGGGAACCGAAGTTAACCAAAACTCCATGGTTCGCTTGGCCTCGATGAACTCGGCCGATGTAAGCTATCCAGAGTCCTCCTTATTCCTCAGTGGCCAACTTCACTATTAGGACTGGTGTCTGTTCGCTCCCCCCGAGCCCGGTGTGACGATCGGTGAATCCGAGGTGCGTTCTCAGTCGTCTTATCTTCTGACAGTCTGATAAGACCCTGGTTTTAGCACGAAGTCGTCGCATGGTGCACCAAGCCCAGAAATGGCGCGCGCGTTATTCCCGACGGTGTTATCACGGGTGTTTCTTTCATCAAAACTGGTGCGTTTCTCCGAGTGGTTTCCAGGTCATGTATACTTATGATGTACAGACTTCTACGTCCAACTCATGGCTTACGGTGACTTTACGAAGCTGAACATTATTGACGGTGACTATGGAGGTGAGCTGATCGATGTCCAGGAGGTTGAACTTTGTCTGAATACTTTGTTTAGGTGAACTGGATCCGCATGGTCCTTCTGGCGATGGTAATCCTGTTGGAGGAAACGTCACGAGCAACGCCGTGAATGGAGAGGACGTGAATTACGAGGAGTGGATGGTGAGCAAACTTATTTTGACGATCTCTAACCAGGCTGATTGGGTACCTTTAGTCCTTTATCGTGAATATTTTTCTTACTCTTTCGCGTCCTGGGTATTTAACCCGCCCCAGTCATGGCAACAAGTCTGTTTCCGTATCTGCACGAACGCAAACGCGACTTGGGACGCCGCACTCATGTGTGAGCACGAGCTCGACGTTATGGGCTGTGAATTCGTTATGCCCGGAAACTATCAATTCAACGGCACATTGTAAGTATCGTATTCCCAACATTGATGTCAGACTAAGATGTTTACCCAGTGAGAGTTGTGAAGCCGAAGTTGCCTGTACGTCTTCTTCTGCTTGATACCATGTTATTTAACGCTCATGCTCATCACAGACCCGCCTGGTGTCTACATAACCGCAATCAACGGCGATACCACCGAATACTCGACCTTCCGCCAATACTACACTGGTGTCTACACCGCCGGCTCCGACATCGTCTCTTACACCGTCGGCACCACAGTCACGCCTCTCACCGCCCAGATGACCCCCTCGTCGAGCAACTGCCAGACCCTGCCCACCATCTCCAACGGCGTCGGCATCAGCATTGAGGACTCGTCCGCCTCGGGTTCTGCGGGCACTGGAACGGGATCAACCACCAGGACTTCTACGCGTACTGGTACGTATCGCGTCATTCGTCCAGACTCAGTGTGTTGATATAGATATTTAGGAACCGGTGCTGGATCGACAGCCTCCACTGGTGCCTCCACCTCCGGCGACAGTGGTGCCGCTTCGCGGGTGTCCTACATGGAAGGTGTTACTTTAGTCGCACTGATCTCTGGCATTGCCGCTATCGCACTTCTGCACTAGTAATTTAATTAGCTGAGGACTACTACAGATACCTTGCTCTCGTCTATACACAAAGCTTTTCCTTTTTTGCTGCTGGTATTCATACGCATTTTGTAATCTCGGAACAAGGCCTATTTCACTACTGAGAGTCTAGAGACTCTACTTGCGACAGACTGTTATTTCTATCAGCGCGCGCCACCACGTCGCAAAGTATGTCATGTCCTTGTAGAGGATGCCGCCAGGGCCGTATCTTGAAGTTAAGGTAGGCGCAACCGCGACAACAAGCTCAAGGTCTGCATAAATATTGCGAGCGAGATCGTTGAGCTTGGTGCAGATGACGGCAACTTCCTGCGAAACACGGCCAACGATGATCTAGGTACGCGCTCCCGCGTTGGCGTAGGCCTTGTAGAAATCATAGTAGATGCATGACAGGCCTGCGGGAGGAGAAAATAAGCGAAATGACGCAGTGGGATGTACTAAGTATTGAAAGACTTTCAAAGACACCGGCGGAGAAGATGTGATGTTCTGTTGTTCAATTTGAATGTCCATTCAGGTGGCAGGTACTAATACGATGCTTATTTGTATACTGATGAAGTAACACCACATCAAGCCTCATCGAGGTTCCAAAGCGCGATACACGGAGAACAACTTGATTTACTAAACGGAGCACAAGATATAAACTGGATCGACGAGCATCCTTCTAACGTGATTTGGTTATCTAGGCGGCACAGCACGTCTCCCTAGTAGACTGCAACTTGAGAGAAGCACTCGCAGCTAACGAGACAGCAGCGCTGCATTCCTACGAAAAGTTTTATATCGGCGTGATTAAGGAAGAAGGCGATTTACCTTGAATGGAGCCAGCTTGTTGAAGAACGCCGTGAGGGCCAATTTGAACGAGGCCTCGATGGATTGCATGTCAGAGCACAGAGCTGGACCTCTTTGGTGTGCCTTGAACACCTGCTGAACCCCGAGTATGATGTCAAGCGTAGCAGTCATTTGGGGCGCGAGCTGGGCGAGTTTAGCACAAATGAGACCAGCGTCCGAGTTGGTGGGCTTGCAAGGCTGATGGGGTTTCAGGTATAAGAAACTTAGCCAGCAAGAGAAAGTACATACCTTGGCATCCTCCGTGATCTTATTCAAACCCTGAACTACACTTAGAGCAGCTCCGTGGCACGTCTAAGAACAAGGTCAGCAAAACGATAACGGGTGTGAATATAAATCGGGATACATCGGCGTTTTGGGTGCTTGGAGTCTGCTTGTACGTTTGCATGGCGTCTTTAATGACCGTGACCCCCTTGGCAAGGACATCGCAGTCACTGGAGACGATGGAGCAGCTGTCCGTGGCGATGGCGCTCAGGCTCAACGCAGCAACGAGGAAGAGAGAAATGAAGCGGTGGAACATCGTGTTAGGCTTTGAGGATGACTACGAAAGACGCGGTTGGCAGTGAGCCGTTTAGATGAAATTCTGGTCGCCTTTATACGCCCTGGAGCAGCGAATATCCCTCGCCGCATTCCAACGTGCGCGACGCAGTGCATGGGTCCAGAAGGTCAGCAGTACAACTAGAACGACGCGAGAAGCGTTGTAGGCTACATGAAGAAGTCGTCGGTGACTTCCCATTGCCCGACTAGTCGTTACATAGCTGGCATGTGCTCCAAAAAGGTTTAGGGAATGCGAATCTAAGGTAGAATCATTCATCACGTACCTCGACGGTGTGGCTATCATGAATCCACTGTCAAGTTAAGTGACGTTGGAGTCGCGTGAGGGAGCTAGAACTTGCAGGTTACAAGACAGACGACAGGAATGCACCGCGCTAAGGGAAGCCAGTCCACGAAAGTAGTAACCAAGAGAACCCAGTAGCAAGGACAGTCCTATGCATGGCCGTGAATTTCGCAGAAACCATGGCCAGCCTTCGAAAGTAGCGGACAAGTCAAAGCAGTTCCTGCAGGATTCAAAGTCAGTCCAACTCCGCTCGTCCCGGAAACCGGCAGGGATCGCCATTCGTTTCGACATTATCAGCACATTGCAGACATAGGATTCCTGGACACTTATATAAGTACACTTCTTCCACGGAGATGCCTAAGCGCATGCAGCCTTCGCAAGCCCATCCGCACGCAAATTGCTCTCCCGGCCAACTTTCCAAAACTTGACGTCCAAACCATCCTCCTCGAGCGTCTCAATGAGCTGATCCAGCTCCTTGAATTCGGCCTTATTCTCGACCGCCCCACCATTAGCATTCCTCCAACCATTCTCCTTCCAAGCGAAGACCCACTCTGTCATCGCCCCAACGACGTACTGCGAGTCGCTTAACAGCACGATAGTGTTCACTGAGAAGACATTCTGCAGGAGGCCGGACACCTTCTTCAGCGCCTTGATAGCCGCCAGAATCTCCGCTCGCTGACTGGTCTGAGCCCCCTCAATGGCCTCTGAGACGTTATGTGGCGAGTCGGGCCCGAAAAAGATGCCGACACCCGCGCGAGCGGAAGGGGTACCATTTCCCGAGCATGCGCCATCGATACATATAAGGATAGTGCGAGTATCGACAAGTTTCTTGGTGGGCTCGCGCGCAGTAGCCCAATGGACGTGCGAGAAGGGGGAAGAAGGGAACACGAGGTTGGCAGGGGTACGATCCGAGAGGATCGGAGACGGCTCAAAGGTCCGAGGACCTATAACGCGAGTACCAAACTGGTCTGTGGTAACAGAAGCGCCCGGGAGAGCGCTGACCATAGCATCGCGGTGGGCAGCGGGGAATTGGCTAAAGAATGCTTCCGACATTGTAATTGCCTAGAAAATGAATTGTGAGCTATCTGCCATAGGCTCCACGACGGAGTAGAGCATTTACTCAGCGAGAGGGCCAAAGTTGACTGTTTCGTCAAGGTAAGAAAAAAGTCTTGAAGAGCCGCCGGCAAACCAAACAAGCAGTGACCAAACAAACACGACGCGTATGTCATCGTTTTTACTCATGAACAACAACAACAACAACAACAACAACAACAACCATCATGCCCCGGGTAACCGAGCTGTGGTGAGCGTCGTCGTTGGTTGTTCCGGCGCGCGCAGCGAGGTTTGCTCAGGCCCTACCGTTGCCGTCGTTAGCCTTGCACATGGGCAACCCACCAGCACCATCCCCACCCACTTCTTCATCATCTCCGACAACTATCCCGGTTTTGCCTCCTTATCGCGCACCACCACCCTTTCAATCGCCCCAACATTGGCCTGTTCTTCCGCCATATCGTCCCCCACGTCCACTACCATTCATTGAAAGCGACCGCTCCGTTTTGTCGCCACTTCATGCGCCTCGTGTGGACCAGCACCCTCTGGGATTGCCGTCTACGCCGCCTCAACCCACTTTCTCCTTCTCTGAGGCCCAATGCGCCGGCTCTCCTTCGCTAGCATTCTTTATCCCACCGCCGCTGCCTCTGCCCATCCCGCGCAAGCGTAAGCCGCTCACTCGGTATCCGGACACATCCGACTCAGCAGCATGCGCGCGCTTTCGCTTACGGCGGCGCCGAGAAAACTAGCAGTGGTCCCAAGCATCAGACACCACACCCACCTTTGCAACTTTCACCTCCGCGTCTTGTTTTCGAGCACGATGCGTCCTTTTTGCAACCTCATCCGTTCTCTTTGGCCTGCATCCAGCCCATATCCACTCCCAATTCCTTATTCCTTCGCTCTGCCACTGCAGTTTAGCGAAGACGTCTCGCTGCCCAAATTCCATGGTCATATTTTGGGAAGCACGGCGCCTGCCCGCTCATCTGCGCGCACCTTGGTTTGCGATGGATGGATTTCCTTTTTGGGTTAGTTGGTCATTCGGGTTATGTCAGCGTAGATTTCGGACAGCGTTACAACACTCATTTGCTCAGTCTTATTTAGTACTAGGTCCGTCGGGGTATATCCTTAGTTATTCAGTTAGCGTAGGCGGTTTCCAATATAGTAACATAGTAACTACCTGGATTTCGTATTCCACGACCTTTGTATTTCGAGTCTCTTATACACGTCCGTCGAATCTGGGCTGTCTAAAACGGCGTAAGATGGCTTTGTGGAAGGAAAATACATATCTTTTCACGACGCCCGCTCCAACTTCTTCAACCCAAAGCCCTTGATGAACATCGAGTCCTTTATACGTCGCGTTAACGCCACATTTCAAGAAGACCAAGAAAAAGCAAACTCACAAACATCGTTCGGGGAAGGAACGAGTCCACAAACCACACCACCCATGAAAACGCACCGATCCAAAAGTGGGCCTTGAGCCTGGCCGGCGCTTTCAAGGTCTCTACTACGACTTCTTTGGCCCATGCCTCAGACGTCGGGGCTGGTGAACCATCTACATGAACGGTCACGTTCGTTTCAAATGCATATCGGAGAAGGACACTAACCATTCTCACGATCTCTCTCGGCTTCTTCTCGCACGGGGTAATAGAGTGAGCTTTCTGGAACGGTGCGGGTGTGCGTTCTAAGTTTGCTTTGGACCATCCCAGACATGATCTATTACGGTTGTCAGACATGATACCAGCGATGCAGGGAAGTTCAGTCAGTTACCGTCATCACTTTGACGCTGTGGGCTCAAGCTTGAAAACCAATTCTACGACAAAGCAAACTTTGAAACGTACCCAAATGGTGACATTTCCACACGAAGAGTGTCACCATATGACAGTAGCGCGGCCTTGCTCATGTTGTATGCGCCGCTGAAAGGGAAAGGAAGAAGAGCTGAGAGGCTCCCGACAAGTACAACCGTTCCCTTGGACGCGATAAGGAGTGGAAGAAACGCCTGCGTGAGCTCGACAACGCCAAAAACATTCACGTCGAATAGTCTGCGAAGCTCAGAGCTGGACATGTCGCTGAAGGACACGGGATACACGACTATGCCACTGCGGAATTGAATTTTGTAAAGAACAAACCACGCTAGGTAGAGAAATGAACATACGCGTTATTGACAAGAATGTCCAGTTTTCCGCCCGTCAAGCCCGAGATGGTCTGCTTAAACTCTTCAAGACTGGCGGATTGAGTGACATCCAGCACGAAGGTCTGGATACCGTGAGAAGCGAGCGTTTCCATCGACTCCAAGGTGCGTGAGGTGGCGAAAACTGTATGGCCTTCCAAAAAATGAGACCATGATTGTTATCAAGCAAACGGTATCCGTACCGCGCAAGTGGTATTCCATAGCTAAAGCGGCGCCTAGACCGCCATTGGAGCATCTACGAGCGCGTCAGTGGTGGTGATGCGCGAAGAATTGGACTTGATCTCACCCAGTGATAAGCACTGTTTTGCCCATTGTGGAAGAGAGAAACAAAAGTAGGTTCGGGCATATGAGTCCGTAGATGCCGTTCAGGGAGGATCGGGCACGTCGTAACTGGTGACAATGGTACTGTATCATGTTCACATCAGTTGGATCGGAATCCTACGTTTAATAGCCGTATGACTACGTGCTGATAACACATCGGGGGTATCAGATTTTTCGAGCTGAGAAAGTAGTTAGAAAAATATGATTTTGTGTGCTCGGAAAAGTCAATTTACTCAGAACCAGTCCTGTCTGGGGAAGTTTGCTTTTTCTGTGTGAGAAATGATCTGAGAAAAGCGAGTT
>QLPD01002437.1:0-11437 GCA_003314085.1 Hymenopellis raphanipes
TGAGCATGGAATGGGGATGAGTGGGAAACGAAAGAGCGAGGACCGCAATTTGGGCAGGTGTTGGACACTAAAACGGATCAAGGTCTATCCGACAAACTTTTCGCAGCCAGGCTTACTGTCGAATTGAGATTTTTGTTGTGAGAGTATGAGAAAGAGCTGTTTTTGCCACGTGATCTTTGACATTCCGTTGATCATTCCGAGTAGGCCGGAGTCTGCATTGTTGGTATAGCATTCGCACGCGTAGGAATACAGAGCTTTCAAAAGTGGAATACTACGCTGTTCAACAAGAGCTGCCACCGCCAGCACTTGCACTAGCACTAGCACTTGCTCCCGCTCCCGCCGCCGCCGAACTCGACTGCTGGTCGCGCCTCAGCTTCTCCACGAAGATGAACGTTGTCAAGATAATGTCCGCCATCCCATCCGCCATTGGCGCTATCTCCAAGGAGGCTTTCCGTTTCTGCGATAGGAAGCCAATATGGTGTCTGTGAAATGTGGCGATTGGCGTTTTGGTACCGTCATTAAGGATCAACTACAAGCGTACTAAGGCAAGACGACAAAATACGGCGAAGAGAAACGCACCCGAGGCTTTGTGGACTTGATTTCCCACTTGTACTCTCTGCCGTCTGGACCAACAAATACGCGATGTCTGCGTACGTCGAATATTATTCTTAAATTTTCCTTCAAAATGCGCGCCACACTTACCTGCCATTCCATCCGAATCCCTTCTTTCTTAGAAAGTCATTGGCTTTCATCTCCCTGCCGCCAATCTCAATGATCGAAGACCCAATTGTCTTCCATATTATACGCGTTACAGGCGCACCATCGCCTCTGCGAATCGTAGTCGTTCGGTTGGTAAATGTGTACGGCGTGTCAGTGGTGTATGCGACATAACCACGTTCGTCGAGGAACGTTTGGTCTCTGAGGGAGCTTCCTGAGGAGAGATAGAGGTGCATGATTGAATTCGATGATGAACCGAGCTGCAGACTGGTGCTGGCGAGTATTATACGGCTCAACGCTTGCTATGACGTAGTTGTGCGTTTCAGGTGGTGAAGATGCGCCACTTGGTGAGGGACGAAGGCAATGCAATGCACTGCTCGTAGTCCACTTGGGCCTGAGCTCGGAACGTGCCTTGTGACTGTGCTGCTGCTAGCTGAAATTGGGAAGGGAACACTACGAGCACGGACGTTTCGCGTTGAACGCAGCTGCAATATTGGAGTTGATGCATATCCTTTTCGTCGTCTTGGATAGACCCTGGATAGACCTTAGTTTCAAGTTTAGCGTCGTAGCCAAGAGGTGAGCGATCGCGAAATTCCACACACAGATCTGCTCGCGTGGTGTGCAGGGCTTGTTGCTGGCAGTGTTCGGCAGAGACCACCTAGCCACAATAGCACGACGCCTATGACTGCTTCAAATCCCCTCATCGCCTCCATATGTAGTGAACAGCCGGGGTCCGGTCACCCGGACCGGGTAGCGGGTGAGGGTGCATGCGGGTACGGGTCGGGGTACCGATCCGAACACCCGCGTGACCCGCGTCACCCTTGGTGACCCTTTGGTCTTATGGCAGCCTCTGGCAAGTGCTCCTAGTAGTTGCCTAATGTTTGTCCATAGTAGATATATATGTTTTCATAGCATTTATCAAATTTATTTGAGCTTGAAAGAGCTCACCGTGGCTCAAAAACGACGTTGCGGAGGCATTTGGCTGATCGCCGAGCTGCCCGAACGTCCCGGCAGACGCCGGATAACGATCGATCAGCCTCGATCTGAGTTCTCTCGCTCTTACCATCACAGCACGGCGTTTCCGTCGTGCTCGTAGTCCCCAGAAATTTTCTGAGGACTTGCTCACCTGCTTTCCTTGTTGTCCTCCGCTTTTCTGGCGCGGTTCGGCTTTGCGCCAGCCGCTGCGCCCTCGGATACGTTCCGGGGCGCATCCGGCGTCCGTCTTCGCGACGCACTAATTCGACTTGGATCCGGGACGCGTAAGCCCTCAGGACGAGGCCGCCACGCTATTGGATACTGTGGCTACCTGCCAAATCTACTACGCTTCCCCATGTTCGCTTGCGCCTGCAGCGCAAGTGGACGAGCGCGCGCCCAAAACCATTTGGACAACGTCAACGACAAATAGGATGACGACGGCGCTCGCACAACGATGACTAGTCATGGATTTGGCAGATGGAGGGTGTTTGTTGGATACATACAGAGTCTGGACCGCGTCGGCACGCGTCGCAGCTCAAACGGTGCGTGTTTTCTTTGCTTTTTCTGATTCTGTCTCTTCTAACTGCATCTAGTTATATGTCGTAGCGCCGTCATCTCCTCACTTCCATCCTCTGCTTACTCACTCTCGACTGCCGTCCTCACGCTTCCGACCTTCATTACCTCGTTTCTGACCTCGACATCCCTTCTCTTGATCTCTCGCCATCACCCAAATCCCACTCACATTCTGTTTGGTCCCGGTTCTTGTTTACTCAAGCTGCCGGGATACAGACTCTATGTCTCGTGCTCGTCGATAGCCCCCGTGCAATTGCCCAGGGGTCGTCGGCATGCACGAAAACTACAAATAATATGTTCTTACTCATGCAAGTACTGCCGAGGCGATGTGTTGATGCAGCGCAAGCTACGGGTGATGAGGGTGCTGGGTGACCCGCACTCCGTGGGTCTATGGGCGGGTGACCCGGACCCGTACTCGCGGGTGGGGTACGGTCACGGGTAGGGTTGGGGTCAGAAATATTTACCCCCGGGACACCCGGGCTGTTCACTATCCATATGGCTTCGTGTCGCTGACCGAACCTACAGATAAATAGAGATTTAGGCCCTATTCCAGCTGATGGACTGGCGCAAGATGGATGAGGCCTCAAAATGCTTCAGCAGATTCTGTAGAAGACCAGAGAGGGATTCATTTATTTAGCTGGTACACTTGTACAGTTCATCACACTAGTTAGAGCTGGCGGGAAGTCCAAGGTTCAACTTTACTGTAGCGTTTCGACCGGATATTCGCATATCGGGTCACGCCGGGTCGCGAAGCGAACCTATATATATCCCATATCGCGTCACGGTGGCTCTGGGCCAGGCACACCCTTCCAAAAGCGGAAATTTTCGGTCCCGCCTGCGGCGGAGCAGTCCAAATCGAGTAATTCCCGGTGTTGTGCCTGGATACGAAGCTATTCGCTGTAGGTTCGCGGCATATCGCATCACAGGCCGCGAACCTACGGTCGAAACACTACAGTATATTTGATCTTGATTTTCTCGACTTCAATCGGGTGGTCACCGGTTCGAATCCTTGATATGTCATATTTAAATAGATATTTCTGGGTGATTTAGAAGTTGCTGAGAGTCTCGAGGGAACAAAAGACATAGTAAATAGCAGTAATTACCTTTATTCTGAGTCTGTGGGCTATTAAGGGGCCACAATGTGTCTGTTTTCTGCGTGGCGTAATTATTGTCGGTCACGTGACCCCGGAACTCGAGTCAACACCCAAGTCTGGCCACTCCAGCAACTTGTTTGGTGTTCTCACCTCTAGGAATACAAGCCTGTTTCAATCATGGAATCTCACTCCCACATACCAGGTATCCCTTTTAAGTCAGAAGGGACAGACATACTACTGTACTTACTGTAGAGCAAGACCTAAGCTAATCTGCCACCTGACCTCTGCCTGGCAAAGTGTAATGACCTTGGGAGCTTTAAAATTCTTAGTACAATCTTGTCCAACATAATGAGTTGCCAAAAGCCGGACTTGGGTGTTGACACGAGTTCCGGGGCCACGTGACCGACAATAATTACGCCACGCAGAAAAGAGACACATTGTGGCCCCTTAATAGCCCACAGACTCAGAATAAAGGTAATTACTGCTATTTACTATGTCTTTTGCTCCCTTGAGACCCTCAATAACTTCTAAATCAACCAAAAATATCTATTTAAACATGACATGCGGAGGATTCGAACCGGTGACCACCCAATCGAAGTCGAGAAAATCGAGATCAAATGAAAAGTTGAACCTTGGACTTCCCGCCAACGGTACACTAGTTCACAGTATTCCAAAGTAGCATTTCTGTCTGCACTGTCCCCGCCCAAAGGTCACTCTCTCTCGATGGTTGGCCGAACGCTGCTGGCAACAAGCCCTGCACACCACGCGAGAACCACACGAGAACCACGCGAGCAGATCTGTGTGTGGAATTTCATGATCGCTCTCCTCTTGGTCGTAGCCCCGAAATCTGCTGAGCCAATTGGCGATCCTATTCTTATCTATTGATCCGTTTACGTGTGTATTCCACGTGCGACGCTTTCCCTCTCAATTACGGACGCGATGAACCTATCCTCCGTGTCCTGATTCAACTCCATTCGCGTCGACTGTGGTGGAGCTCGTCTACAGCGCCTTGTTCTCACGCGACATAAAGGTAGAAGACTTGTTGTGTTGAGTCTAGGTAACCGGCCCGAGCGCTTTTATGTCACAATGCACGTTGTTATACTTCGCGCATTTAATAAATATTCCCATGCGCACACGGCTTGACTATCACAACCATCTCTTTCGCCCAACATGCCCATGTGCGAGAATCAGAACTGCATGTCGCTCACAGGCGCAGACATGCGCTGCTCCGCCTGCAAGAATGCCTACTACTGGTATGCCATACTCCCCTTCCCGTTCAAACAGCGATTAACACATCTGCAGCTCGGCCAAGTGCCAAAAGGAAGACTGGTCCATCCACAAGAAAGGTTGCGCTCTATATGCCAAGGTCCGCGAGATCAACGAAGCGCAGGAGGCCAGAGACGCGGAGAAGCTGAAGAAGAAGCCGAGGAAGACGCACTGCACTGGCTGCAACGTCAGGTTTGATCCAGAGGAGCGTTACGACGAAGAAGAATGCCCAGACTGCGGCTACATAGCCTGCGAAAGCTGTGGCTGCCATCACTCTCGAGGTCGGCCTTCAACTATCCCAGTTCGCATTTTCTGACCGTCCAAATTAGGTTCGTGTTACTGTCCCAACTCGAATTTCGGCAGAAAGTACTGCGAAATGGGTCAGTCACTAGCTCTGAATCCGCGCGTGATCTTATCTTCCCTTGTAGAGCCAAAATGGTACCATATGAGCTCCGCCACAGGCAAGTCGTACAAGGGCGATCGGCACCCCATCGACCACTTCCACGAGTTTGATCCTAATGCATATGAGGATGAGCCGAGGAAATGCGGTAATTGCGGGGAGATCGCAAAGTGCCTGAAGAAGGATTACCTCTGAACATCGATAAGTAGGCATTTTGACTCCATCTAGCATAATGTACCATAGCTCGAGTGTTGTTGTAACCGAATCCTGAATTTGTGCAATCTAAGTATCGTAGGTTTGAACAGTGCAAACGATACTAGAAGCATTTACTGCCATTCCCGGTTTAGGTATTTGGCCACAGAGGTCTGTCTGCACAGTAGATACAATTTGAATATGTGAAATTTGAGGCCAAATTTGACTCTGAGGAGCTAAAAATCAAGACCTTGAAGCGACGTCGAGATTCGAGAATTTAGAATAGGGTGGCGTAGTAAACCCTAGGTTTTGATACCAGTAGGGTTTACTACGGTTAGTTACCAGTTAGTTACCGGTAACTTACCTCGACGTCCAGGAGGTAGGTAACTTACCAGTCATGTGACATACTGTAGCGTTTCGACCGGATATTCGCATATCGGGTCACGCCGGGTCGCGAAGCGAACCTATATATATCCCATATCGCGTCACGGTGGCTCTGGGCCAGGCACACCCTTCCAAAAGCGGAAATTTTCGGTCCCGCCTGCGGCGGAGCAGTCCAAATCGAGTAATTCCCGGTGTTGTGCCTGGATACGAAGCTATTCGCTGTAGGTTCGCGGCATATCGCATCACAGGCCGCGAACCTACGGTCGAAACACTACAGTATCACATGACTGGTGGCGGGAGGGGGAGAGAAAGGTTGCGGGTGGAGATGAGAGGTTATAGAGAGTGGGTAATGCACTACACCATAAATACAGTTGAAATGTGTGCAATATGAAGCCAAAGTTTTGTCTGGGGAGCAAAAAATCAAGGCCCAGAAACCCCGCAGGAAAATGCGCCACGCTTCTCACGTGAAAAGTCACGTGCCGGTAAGTAACGGTAACTTACCGTATTGATACCTAGGCCTCCGGAGCCCCCTAGTAACTTACTGGTAACTTACCGCCTGGGGGGTTTACTTCGCCACCCTAATTTAGAAAAATTAAAATGCGCCACACTTCTCGCACTCTCTCGTCAAAAAACAATTTGGTTTCTCAAGATGACCCCTACCCGGATCGAACGGATGGCCTTGTGGAGTCAAATCTTTCGCAGGAAAGCTGGAATCACACACTCTACCACTGAGCTAAGGGGTCTATGCTGAGTTATCACCATTACAACTAGGACCCAATGGGCAGGGTCGACTTGTCTACCACGTTAACTAAATTACGTTGGGCTTGAACCAATCTCTGCACCCACGTACACAGCCGTTTCATCAACTGTATAAGTCCTATTAGCATAAACTTGAAGTACGGCCCACTGCAGATCCTGATCGACTCGATTCTCCTTGTCCGTGATGTAATGATCCCTGGCCCACATAACACGAAGAACCTCTACTTGGCCTTCCTCTTACACTCGTTCCCCCCGTCGTCATTAACTATAAATGTCTACCAACCAGGAACACCCTTCTCATTCACCTTCTCCCTCTTCTTAGTTCTTTTCTTTCGAAACACACTTCGTCACAGAAAGAAAGATGTTTCCATCCACCTCTTCCCTCATCCTCCTCCTCCCCTCCGTCTCCATCCTTTCCGCCGTATCCGCCTCGCTCCAGACCCGCGAGTACAAAGGCTTCATAAACATTCAACTAGGGGCGGGCCGTGGGAAAGTTAACTCAATGGCCATTATTCACCACCATTGATAGTAATAACCATCATAGTCCCCTCGACTGCTGAGACATTGAAATGAACAAAGACGAAGAGGCTCCCCAACCGTCCAACCTACCGGCAAAAGCCACTTGGAGCGCCACTGAGTGGACCTGGTCTCACCGTGACTCGGAGAATTGGCGCCACGCGCCTTCAGAATGGCAGACTTTCATGGAGTATTGGATGGATCCATCTCGCGCATCTGAGCTCCATCGGAACGAATTCCCTTATGCGCTGACAATATTTCCGTCGTCTCGATTCACATCGGAGGATCAAAGCAGACTTGAAACGGCGCCATTGGCATTCACTTCGGACGGCACAATCCTAGTCTTTGAACGATACGCCTTCTTGTACAACGGCATCGATGAATGGCAACGGGAGGAGGTCAATGGTGGAGTTATCGTAGGTGGTCAGCCAGGCATTGGTACGTTGGGGCATGAAATCTGGCGATTCTTCGACATCACTAACTACAGTCTCAGGAAAGAGCCTGTTTTTATGGTACCTCCTGGTCAGGCTTATTCACGACAAGCAGCCGGTCCTTCTTCACCTGCCCCAGAAGGTGGCGATGTCGACCATCCTCTTCTATGAAGGTCATGCATGGTCTCCAAGAGACAAGGACCTTCAATTTTCATACCTGCCACGCGCCGGGAAGAAGTCGACCGATCTGAGGCTCACAATCATGCTTGTGGACTCTCCACAACAATCCAGAGAGCCTGATGGATTGAGTGAGGCTTCGGGCTGGCCGATTTACGCTACATCACCCGAACCAGAACGGTTCCATGAGTTCCACACGCAGCGAAATGCTACGCTGTGGGGTCTGGATCTATGGAGTTTTGAAGACCTTCGAACTGGGTGAGTTTTTTTCGGTTTGTTCATGATGATACCTTATTCCTGTCCATTCTAGCCTCAAGCTTCAGGACCGGTGGCAAAATTTTCAGCCGCTTCTTGCGCAATATCTAGCCTCCCCCAAGACAACTTTGCAGATCACTTCAAATCGTTTTCAGAAGGCCATTGAAACCGTAGAGGACTCAAAGTATCAAAGCTGGTGCAAGGCCACAGTTGATGATTTGGTGAATATCCTACTCGACGACGCAATCCATCAGTATGGGCTCGTCCCCCGATTGGTCTTTCGCCGGGTTCTGGATCCGGTCAAACAAAAACAGAATGTTTCCATCCCCTCCGACATTCTCCAGCGCATCCGGAAGCTTCCTCCAGATGCAAAATTCATAGCATACGGATCATCTACATTGGATGTCACATCTCACGAGATCATCGCACTTCGCACGCAGCCTCGCTCCCTAAAGCGTCTTGATGACACGGAATTCTACTTCATTATCAAAAGCGCTGCTGTGTGGAAGCGGCTGCAAGAGTCTCTTTCCACAGCTGAAGTCACGCAAATTCAAGAGGCCTTGATTATGCAGCTGGCGCCAGTTTCCTATTAGAACATTTCTGTTCAGGATCATCGTGGTTCGGTGTAGCTGTAAGAGATGGATTTTGAGTGAATGGAGAGGTTTGACTGTATTTCTTTGTTTTTGCATTTGTCATATATGTACACTTTTGTACAGTAGCTCTGTGAATCAGTGTCCGCGTCGGTGTAAAACATCGCGACAACATCGAAGTAGATTACCGTGGCTACGAGACTGTTATAAGACTTTTGACAAGTGCGTGATAGCATCGTTTCCAAGGTTTGGCGACTCATGGTGAACATGTAGGGCCTAGGCCGATTAGAACGTCTCTCGAAGTTACTGCTCACTGACGACCGTTCAACAATTTTCGTCTAAGTATGTAGGTACTAGGTACCTTTCAATGGTACAATCGGACGAGGAGTGGGAGGGCAACCGAGATATATTCTTACTGTACAAGTCGGGCATAAGTACTGTAAGAACGATGGTCCTAGTCTCTTATAAACAGACAATGATACAAGTGACGAACGAGTAAGTACTTGTATGTAGAGCTACAATAGGGAACAATAAGTAGACTGGAAAGGAAGTAAGAGAATAAGAGAGATGGTCCGAGTGTCAAGTACAGGGTAATGGTCCTAGTGCACCAAGCGTAGGCCAAGTTAATCCTCTACATCTACATGACTGGAAACGGCGGCAACGAGTTTCTCAAGTTCCGAGATAGCGAAGAGATCAGCGCTCACGATATTGCAGATGGGTCTGTAATTTGCGATTACTACCAACGCCGTCTGGACGTGAGAAGGATCGAGGTGGCGCATCTAAATGCTTTGCGGCATCTACTTACCTACATACATGAATCTTTCCATCGGCTCTACAAGCCCTATTAGCATAAGCTTGAACTGCGCGCCCTCCTTGCACCGCCCACTGCAGATCCTGATCGACTCGGACTCCTCAGCTTGTCCCTGGCGTAAACACCGACACGATCCCTGGCCCACACAAAACTTCAATAAGTACCCGAAGAACCTCTAGTACCTGGCCTTCCTCTTATACCCGCGCTTGCCGTAGTCGTTCCCTATAAATGTCTACCAACGGAACTCATTCTCGTTCACCTTCGCCCTCTTCTTCTTTCAAACTCACCCACTCCCCGTCACAGAACGAAAGATGTTCCCATCCACCTCTTCCCTTCTCCTCCTCCTCGCCGTCTCCGTCCGCGGGTACCAAGGCTGCATACCCAATTTCGCCGACGCAGGGGTGACGGTTATCAACAACCAGCGCGAGTGGGCTATGAGCTCCGCAGCGAACGACGCGCAGATCGTTTCGCGGCTGAGAATCAAGAACCCGGATACGCCCGAGTTCGTCTTCGCGCTGAGGGATGACGGGGAGGGGTTCACTATCAAGTAACGCTTTTTGTCTGGATATGTAGACCGTGGAGAAAGTTGACTGACGACCATGACATAGGGAATTTAACAACCATGATTTGGTCGTTGCATACGATCCCATGGATAGTATCCTCAAGTTCAAGTCCTCTGATCAACACGACGGGTAGGTGCCCAGTTTTCGGCGTCTTCAATTCTTGCATCCAATCTCACTCCTCGCCACAGCACGCAAATGTGGAACGTCTTCTGCAGCAGCTGTGACAGGCTGGCGTACGACGCAGGCAGCTTCTTAGCCACCGACTGCCTAATTCTCAATGTCGCGAACGGCTTCTGCGTCCAGGTCGGGCCCGACATTGACAACCCGATGTACATTGCTACATGCAACGGCGATATCCCACAACAGTTCGACTTCTGGGTGCCTGCCGAGGACTTGAAGTGATGTTCATCAGACAAGTATTTATTATAATGTTACATTCATCTACGATTTCCGAGCATGAGTCCCAACAATGCATAAAAGGAGAACATACAATAAATTAAGGACGAAGGGAATCCCAGCGTTCAAATAATAAGCTTGGCTTGTCCTTTCTCTGTAACAACGGTCGCACTCCCTCTAGAGGATGTCTCATCGTGTGTCGAATGCAGCTCTACAACTCCCCACGTCTTAGCCGTACCTTCATCCTGCGCTGAATGTACCTGCACCGAGCGATCGTCAATATGTCGAAGCTGGATCGCAGGTTTGTGATCAGTGGCCCGCACTGAAAACTCGCCTGCGAAAGAGCGCGGAAGCATCACCGTTGCCGGCGCATTCGTCGCAATGGCTGTCAACTTCAGCTCCGGGCTCCCAGCCATGCCGTTCAAGTCCAACTTGAGGGGCCGCTTAGCAGTGCTGGCGTCGACTGCGAGATGATACGCGTCGGAACGCGTCGACGCCATTACCGCAGTGATTTTCCTACAGTATCAGGGATAAATAAGACAGGCTTTGGCAAGAAGATGGTACCAACCCCGTATGACTTCGTAAGTGGATGGTGCTCTTCCCTCTACCCGTTTGTTTCGCTGTTTCTCGTAGTCGCACCTCGACCTTGATGTCGCCATGGGCCGTCTTCAAACGGAGGCCAGACTGAGCATCGAAACGGCCAACGATGTGCCCCGACGTTACGCCTAGGAACTTGTTACAGTAAAGCATCTACATGGCGCGCGATGGTTAACACGAGAAGAAACGGTTAACGATAGTGAAGGGACTCACATCATCGATCGTTATCGACCTCATTTTCTTGATACTGACAGTCTTCATACGCAACGGCCCCTTGAACGCGCACGCGAAATGAGGCATCGCTACCGACAAAGACTTCGTTTGAGCCCCGTCTGCCGGGGAGCTGACCGTAACGTGGAAGTTGAATGGCCGTGGGGTGTCCTGTGAACGCGGTGTCTACATGCAACTGTGAGATGAAGGAATGACTGTAGGTCTTACAATGTTATGCATACCACAATCTCGATTCCACGAGCTTTATCCGAGTTCCTCAATTCCTTGATAGAACAAGTTTGCACGTCTGATGCCCCACATGTAAAGCCAACGTTGACGCGAACGTCCTTAGAGTTCGAGGAGGTATGCCGTTGGGAAATTGTAAGTGTTCCTGCTGCGTACGATCCGGAGGACGCGAGCAAAATGTCTTGAGTGATACTAGGAAACTTGAAGGATTCAAATATCCAGGTTTCTGGATTCCCAGGAGAGCCGCGGGCTAGTTCCCATTCAGCTCAAGCGAAGTATTATATT
>QLPD01002440.1:0-14243 GCA_003314085.1 Hymenopellis raphanipes
GGTAAAGAACGTACGACCCACATTGGGGTTTGGAGGAAAAGAAGACACAGCTGGACCAAGGGCGGCCCTTCCCGATCCAGACACGCGTGGCCTGAACCGTACCTTTTTTGGCACAACGTTCGATCAGAACAATCACGCTTGCTTTCATCCATTTACAGCTCTCAACTGATAGGCGTCTTTCATTTTTGCTCTAATTAATGGGACGTGTACAGCTCTTACGGTCGTCAAATATGCCGTAGCTCGTCCACCGCCACAGCCAAGAATATCCTTACAGCTGAGACAAGACAAGAAGTTGAAGAGGAGCATCATTCGACCCTGTTGATATATTGAGATTGGCGAAATGGTGCTCGCTCCCATCCCTGGCCGGAAGCCCCGGCATTTCATTTCTCAGTCGATCTTCTTCTCGTTCGCCACCGGTACACTGCGTGGCGTAATGGGAATCTCAGCATGGAAACAACTACTAACGCTCGCGGACGTCAAGTCACCGGTTAGGAGCATACATGAACGCGCGCAGTCATGCACCACAAGGGTGGCGCGTGATGTTGATACTAGTGGACACGTTCGGAGATAAGCGTTAAGCGGGAACCAGGATCTGTATCGTCCCAGCGCTGTACTCGCTTTCTGGACTCATACCACATACACATGCATGTTGTCTGTCAAGTCTCCCACATATCAATAACAGTTCTAGCCAGATGAGCACTAACGTTGAACCATATTCGTACACACAACGATAAGAGTGATTTATGGAACAAGGCAATGTCACCCTCGGTAGCGGGAACGTTCCGTTCCAGTGTGTTGAAGAACAAAGTAAACCATCATATGGTGTACAACCTTCTCCCTCGATTCTATAAACGTCATCCACTAGAAGGCCTCCCAGAGACAGACGACTCTATGGGAATCACAGTGACGCAGGAAGCATCGACTCACCAGAGTTACCTGTCATCCAGTCGGACCGGTTTCAAACACGACGAGTAGAAGTTGAAAAGCAGATTCCATAAGTGTCATCACTCCCACAGACAACTATAGGATTCAGAGTGATGCAGGAAGCATCTACATACTCGATGGGCGACTCGGAGTAACGCTATGTCGCCAGAGTAAACTGTCGATGCAGCGAGGAAGTGTACGCAGATGTCAATTGCCAACAATACGAAAACCAGGAGACAGCGGCGTGGGGAAGAGGACGGCGTCAAGTGGCAACGAAAACAGGGACATAAAGACGAGGTCCGAATCAGCATCGAAACAAACATCAGAACTGGTCAGAAAGACGAAGTTGATCGACAGGAACAGGGCCGCTTTGGACAGCGCCACGAACATGGCGATTCGAGTCCCCCAATGGGAACAACGTTAACATCTACACTCGAGCCTCTTTCCTTTGTACAACAACATGGTGGTATATACACCGCGCCATTCAATTGACAACACCCTGAATCTACTACACCTACAACTTCCGACACCCCGCCTTCAATGGCTCTCCTTAAACGCGTACTTACCTCAAACATTGCACATTACACAAGTACGCCTTCCCCTTACATTCACTCACCACCAGTCAGCTTCAATTCAGATCACAGTTCTTCCACAGCCCCGCCGCAAAACACAGTCTAAGGTGATACATGCACCTCGCCACGCCAACACAGCTCAGCACAAGGATTTCAACGCAAGGTACTGTAAATGAAAACGCGCACATTCAAAGTCATCCACTGGCACCAAAGTGGGGATGCGTTGGTTTTCGCGTATGAGGGTGCGTCGGGATTGCTTTCTGGACATGGTGCTGTGACGGTTCTTTTAAAACGTGAGCGGATGTGACATAGGAGTTACATCGAACGTCCAGCTTCCGGAGTATCCTGTTAGCAGAACGACTCGGATGCGACTGTCCCACTCGAAAATAACACTCATCATGCGTGTGCTCTAGCTATGTGCGCTACCTCCTCATATCCTTGCCTCTGTACAGCAGCCTTTCAAATCTTCATCGGACCAACTTTTGTCGCCTGAAATAGACCAATTCATCGCCGAGAACCTGAAGGAGTGGAATTCATCTAGGGGATTCGGTGTAGCCATTGTGAAAATTGAAATTGAAATCTGATGGAAAGTGGAGGGCAGAAGCGAAAGGTTACGGACCGGTGAGGGAGACGACGGGTATGAACATATCACTACGCCACACAACTCTCCCAATGGACGCCAGCTACGAATACCCATGTAACCGTGACAGAAGGACTCCATTGTTTTTAGGAATAAATCGAAACTCGTGTAACTCAGGAGAGTTCCCATTGGAGCAAGCTCCGAGCAGTCCAGCTCAAAATGGCAGCTCTGCAGCAAACTGTCGTAGTTGGGTTGTTGTTGGTAATCCAACGATAACAGTGATAATCGACGGCGAGTGTTGAAGCGATCTCTCCAGCTCGACGTGACCGCGAGTCTTCATGAATACCACCTGCTGCTTGTATTCATCTTGACAAGGATGGGTATACGCCGTAGAGGCATCAGAACGAACTGGTTACAGAATACGCGCAGAGATCGATCGTGCCGTCATTATTGCAGGATGTTATCTACGATTTGAAGATTAGTGTCCTGCAAAGTAGTGTTAGGAAGAAAAGATCACACCAGATCTTTACAGCCGTTCGGTACCTCCACGAGTAATTAGCTACTTGAACGACCAAGGGGTTAGTCTGTGCATAAGACATGTAGCCAGGATATTGAAGTAGAGGATCCTAGTTAAACTGTAACAACAGACTCAGCAGTCTGGCCAAGACTATGTAAGAATTCAAACTTACTAACTGTTAGTCCATCGATGATCCCTAGCACCGCCAAATTCAGCAGCACGCAGTCATTCTCGCCTGCATCGTTCTGCAGGAGGAAGTAGTCTGCAAAGGTCGGTCCGTAATGTCCGCCGTACCTGTGGCGAACTTGTTTGGCATGCAACAGCACAAAGACGAAAGAGGAAGACTTACGACCCAGCCCAAATGGCCAGCGCTGCTGTGCAAACCGCTCGTCTGCGAGAAAGATTTGCATGAACTTCCATCACATGTCTACTGCGGCCTCTTTCGACGACGTTACTTTCGTGTCGCCGACGCCGACAGGCTGGTCAATAAAGAGCACGCTCGCGTTGTTGTTCCATGTATACGTGTGGCGTGGCGCGTGACCGATGTGCTATCGTTTGTGATGCGACAAGGACCCCATTCCTGGAAGAGACCAATCATACTCGGTCCGCCGTTGAACCAGAGCGCGAGAGGCGCGGCCTCCGTCTCAGCCGAGACCATCACTGGAGGTAGCTTGCAGAAGTACGAGGTTCCGGGCGCGCGCACAATGGACAAGCGGAGTTGTGGGAACTAGTAGGCTTCCCAAAGAATAGCTTGGAAAGTGACATGAAGCAAAAATACTTGAGTGGTCGAAGTCATGAACCGACGATCCTGGGACATTGTTTAACATGCTGTTTGGCCGTTTCTGAGTGGTGGCGGAGGGTCAAAAGGGCAAAGTCGGTGACCTAGTCATGGAAGTATGAAAAGAAGAGAGTTCGGCATTTGCCGATGCCGCCAGTCTCTTGCTAGGTAGCTGTCGGTATTATTTGCTGCACCAACCTGGATATCTGGACTATAGTAGATGTTTTTGAAAGCGTTCGTCTCAATATGAACCGGAGTTAATAACTATCCATCGAACTCCACGAAATACTGCGATCCTACAAACAGCTGATGGAAGTCACTGGTGCGCATCGTGCCTGTTGTTCTTGCCTCGTTGAGGATACTCGAGTTTCATATCCATAAGCGATGAGAGCCTCTTCAATGCCATATGAGAGAGCGTGACGCCAGTATTTACAAGAAGGTCAAATAAAAGGAGTACCAACCAGGTACCAACAGCAAGTCATCCTATTTGTTACTCTCATCTCTCTTGAGTCACGCTCATACGCGAATGCGTACGATGTCAACATGCAAGCTCATCGAGGAGATACCGAGCAACCTCATTCTCCTCTAAGAGCGTCACCTGATTATGGAGAAGTCGGTTCTCGTCTCTCAAACCTGGTCGAGTTGCGTGAGATGATACATCGTCCTGCTTTATTTCGCTAATACTTACTTTCAATCTCCCTTCTAAAGTTCACGGCGTTCTCCAACAGACCTGCGCGAAAGAAAGTATCAAGAATAGGTCTAAACAGAATTTGTTGTTGTTACCTTCGCGTTCTTGTTCAAAGTACGCGATACGGTCGTCTAACGATGAGCGTTAGTTGCGTGTTCAGCAAGAAATTCGTGTACGAACCGCGTATCTGTATCTCTTCAGCGTGTAAGGTGTCTTGTGCGTTACATTGAGGCGACATCCGACCATGCTCTGGCCCCGACAAGGAATCTAGGTCTGGGCTCGTCATTACTAAATAATAAGGATTGACGACATGAAAGCTCACCATCGCCGCGCCCGTCTTCAAAGTCGTCATCGTTACTCGTGGATGGAGGGGTTGTGTCGCGAGGACCGCGATGTACTGAAGCCTTTGAAATCGTGAGCATTGACATTGGACCACCCGACGGTGACATACCTTCCTAATAGGTCGTTGCCTTTTTTTAATCAAGTATAATGCTCGAACATCTGGGACCATCCCCAGAACTTCTTGAAAACGAGTACGTGTGAGGTGAGGACGGCGAAGCTTTAGATGATCGAAAAAGGCTTGGTCGGTCCGCGAGCAGTGCAGCCGTTTTTCTCGACACTCCTTGCATGGAATTCTGGACTTTTGAGGGGTGCAGAACCCGACCTTACAATTTGTACAGACCTAGCAGGTTGGGTTTCAGAATCAATATGGCAAGAAAGATAAACCACTATACGACGCCTCTGTTTCGTCGGGCCCAACGTCGCTGAAAGCCATCCACTACAACCTGAGGGGCTTCGTCTTGAAGCAGGCTTTGAAGCTCAGAATCGCTCGGGTCTGTCATGGTGGACGAAGGTGGTGGGGAGGGCTGTATCTGTGCTGGTTCCGCTGCCTCCCGTCCTATAGCCTTTAAGTAGGACGATGATTGAGCTGGGTGAAACAAAGCAATCGCGAGAGTCCATGAACTAAATAGAGAATACTTCATGCATTGCGCGGAGATGCAGCCAACGAGGCATCGCATTAACGATTCCATTCAGGAGTAAACAGCTACGATTGCAAGTCTTCCATTGTTTACAACAAGATGCGTACCACTGTCGGACATAAGTAATCGGTACTACCGTAAATGAGAATCTCGTACCCAAAATAAGTGTAGGCAGGCAGATGAGAATCATACGATGTACAGCCAAAAACGCCTCATTGCAATCAGGAATTCAACCGCCAAAGCGCCTTAACCTTTCTCGACAAGTGCTTCCAATCATGAGGCATCGCCTGGAGAGCCCCATCCTCTATGCCCACCTCCGCAAACCATCGCTCGCACGCTCTGACCCATTCCATCAACACCTTCCCCTCCTCCTGATTTGCTACGGTCTCCATTTTCAGGTCACTGAATGCCTCCGCCGTGGCGTGCATGCACGCCTTGACGCGTTTACGCTTCGCCCCAAATGCAGACTCGCTATCGAGCGAGTGCCGTAACCACGGAATAAGCGGGCTGAGTAGATTGACTGCCGCCTTGGGATGTAGCTTCTTCAAAACGGGCTCGAGAAGAAGGGGCATATATGAGTGGTCGAAGCTTCGTTGTGGATGGAGGAGACCGGTGGTATACAGGTGGAGCTGCGTAGCTAGTTCTGTTGGTCGCCGGTCGTAAGCAGGCCGCGCGCTGTGATGCAAACGTGGAAACATACCATCCGATATCGGGCCTTTCATGTTATCTAGATGGACCAGTAGGCAATCGAACAGAGATGCTGGGATAACAGGATCCTCCGGCGCTGTATTCAGGGTGCGCAGACATTGTTCAATGCATGCCGGCAAGTACGGACTACGATCATCTGAATGATACAGCATGAAGTACGCCATAGAGGTAACCTCCTTCGAAATGTCATTCCCGTCGTGAAGATTATCCATGGATGCCGCTAGGTCCAATAACGGCGGGACCAGTTC
This sequence comes from Hymenopellis raphanipes, assembly GCA_003314085.1. Taxonomy (NCBI): domain Eukaryota; kingdom Fungi; phylum Basidiomycota; class Agaricomycetes; order Agaricales; family Physalacriaceae; genus Hymenopellis; species Hymenopellis raphanipes. Next base: position 5,996 of record QLPD01002440.1, read on the forward strand.
CGAGACGCGAGAAGAGATAACCTCTTGCATACCCTTGTGTGACCTCCGCACGACCTGTGATGCATCCGAGGGTTTGAGATCGCGTAGACAGTGCCATATCTGAAGGGCCGTGTGTTGGTCCCCGAACGTCTTGTCAATCCAGGTCAGCCCTCGTGCGACGTAGTTTCCTTTGCCCATCAAGTCGTGATGGAAGACACAATCATAATCGTACCTATTGGATGTCAGCGCTTCTGCTTGTTCAATGACAAGTACCGTCCGTACCCAACCCATTGTTCATCGTACACGCCTCTCAGTCGAGTTTTGAATTCCTCGAAAACAGATCCCCTCGATGACTGACGTGACGACGCTAGTCTAACGGCCGGGAGTAACACCAACAGCTGAGCCATCCACGTTCCGAATCGCAAGACCGCCCATGACTGGGGCGACTTGTACGCACACTGACTCGGAAGTTCTTGGGAAGAACGAGGCCATATGAAGAACAACAACCATTGGAAGAATGGTGCCACTGTCGTTATCACAACGAATGCGAACACAAGCCCAATCACGATAGTGATAACTGCAGCTATGAGGGGACGAAGGTTCCACAGTAACTCAAGGATTCCCGCGAAGAATAGGACGAGGGCGAACTGGAGTAAAAGGGGAAGAGACGCGATAATGTTGGGCACTTGCCACTTCCATAACCCTTCGTATCGCATCTGCCGAATACCGATGCAGATTTTAGGCGTCTGGCTCGTCTCACGCATGTATTCGCGCAACCATTGCTTGCATAGAATGCTCAACAGTGCGGACGTAAGGCTCAGAGTAAGACTCAAGAACCAATAGATGTTGATTCGAGTGGCCGAGTTTTCAGAAACGGAGGTAGAAGAGGCAGAGGTCGTCGTTATGGGGACCTGGGTAGTAGAGTTCGGGGAGAGGGACGCGAGTTGGTTTGAGATTTGGGCAAGTAAAGTCACTGATACGTCCTCAGCGTTGTTCTCCAGCCACTGATAGGCCTCAATAGTGAACGCGGTCACGACTGCTGAAAAAAGACCGGCCTATGGAGCGTGAGGGAAAAATTAAACGTTCCGGTAACGCGTGCACGTACAAATACGAGTAACGTGTCAACTTCTTCATTCCAGCCTCTGCACATGTCCTGGTCGTACTGTCGAGTTAACGCCAAGCAGCCTTCCCATGGATCGCCGGATTTTGGAATTTCGTGGTGCAGTGGGTCCCCACAACGCCATCCTTTGGGAGTCTATCCAGTCTTCAATATCCTTTATGACCTCGTACTGATGCGTGGCGCGTACCGCTTTGTCCCCTTCAGAATCGTCGTCCTCGGACGGCTGCCTAAAATCTTGCGAAATAAAGGCCGACGGCGAGTCAGTTCGCGGGAAATGCACGTCGACCATCTCTGGCTCCACTTTTTCCATGGGCTAGAATACAGGTTGAGCTTTTCCCGCAGACAAACTTCGACGTTCGCACCTCTGTCATGGTCGTCTGGGAGTCGCGTTAGCGCCGGGAGCCAGGTAACCAGTCCCTTTCCCCTTCAAGGCTAAAGATGGAGAAGTAAGCTTGACTGAGCGGTGACATGATACATGATGGCGGGAGTAAAGAACTTGAAGGGTTGATGTGATCGCATGTTTTCGGCCGCTATTGCCGGATCAGTGCGCCACAAAATACTGTACATGAGCCAGTTCTGAGTACGTCTTTGAATCTGTCAAGTTCCTTTGGGAAACAGGATTAGGTACTTACATTCAATACAAATTATGGTAAACAGCAGTTCTAAATGCTAATATACACAACCCTCAAGCAGTAGATCATTTACGCTTCTGCAAATCCTCGCACTCTTGCTTATGCGTGGACTTCCAATGACCCTACGAAGCGCATCAGTCGTACTCAGCCCAACAGTAAGTTCGGCAGTGCGCTTACCTTCTGACACGTGGCGGAACAATAGAACCTCTGTCGACATCCCGCGCATATCTTAAGGTCATGCGGACTCCCACACGCCGCACAAGCCGTATTAGTAATCTTGTCCCTTCCATCCTTCTTCAGTTCCTCGAAAAACCCCCAAGACTCCGCATTTACGGGGGCAGTAACTTCGGCGGTAGCTTTCCGAGAGAGCTTGCCCCGCGCGTCCTTGCGAGAGTCAAGGAAGAATCCTTCGAGGGAAGTGGGCATAACGAACATCTTGGCGCCTTCGGGAAACGATCCTTTAGTGCCCAACGCGGTCATGACAGCTTTCTGAGTCTCCGCGAGGTCAAAGTAGTCTGCATCAAAGCTACGTAGCCGGTTCCATCCACGGTCCCTATAATTGGCCGACGAGTAGATTGCCTGCATGGCCTCTTGTTTCTCCTTTGATGATCCGCTTTTCAGCGTCTCGAGCTTCTTGGCCCATCGCGCATTGCCTTCGCTATTCTCCATGGGACAGATACCAGACCCGGCAAGGACTTTGACAGCTCCGGAGCTGCTTTCTAGAGGAAGAATATGTTCCACCTAAACATCGTCAGAGGTGGTTCAAGGTGACGACTCCATACAGCTTACCTCGATATCATGGTCATTGTGGTCACCTAAATCGTACTGGTATTTCATGACATCGCCCGTCTTGGCTAACAGATGGGCGATACAGAATTCGTCCTCGTTCAAGTACCCATATCCTGACTGCGCGAAACGTATATCACAATGGGAACCACGTCGAAGGAAAATGCGCGACGTACGAGATCGAGATGCATCATGTCTATCGCCTTGCTTTTCTAAAGAACGGCATCAATGATCCATTAACCACCTCGAGCTAGAAAGAAAGACCAGACCTTTGGGCCAAATTGCGTGCCATTGCGATAATCTGTCAGCAAATGTCCATGAAAGTTGCGTACCCTGAAAGACATTCAACAAAAAATAAAACGCCTCGGAGAAAGCGGCCGCGTACCATCCCATCAAAGGAGCGAGAATCTTGTCTTGAAACACGTCCAGCGCCATTCCCCCGGACACGATAAACCTTCTCCAGATTCGGGGCTCTCCGTTCTCTTTCAAGATTTCTCTAAAAGCGCGTTATGAAGGACTGGGATTACGTGAAAGAGTCATGAAACGTACGGCATGTAGATTTTGAGAACATAGTCGCGCCTGGTGAGGTCCCCGAGGTTGACGAGTTTGAGATCGCGTTTCTAAAAGTGAAATCATTATTACAGGCGCGTCCATCTCGGCACCCCAGCAATCAAACGCACCCTGTTCGCGAGCAGCGCTTTCATGAACTGATCTTCAGGACGCGGAAGAGAAGTTTTGCCAAACGGGGCGTATGTCATTTGATGTTCCATCTATGATTGACGAGTCAGCCAAAGAAGCGACACGAGAGCTTCAAGTTAACTTACCTCTCGGGCACGTATGACCATATGCCCATTGTCTTCCTGGCCAGCGCACTCTGCGCCTTCCTCTATATACTTGGATTGGAAAGTATCCCTCTCAGTCCGCTGAAAGGAAAACGATATTGTTGCCACCCACAGGATAAAACCCCCAAGACCGAATGTGTCCGTCTGGGCCTACGTGTTTCTTGTACGTATCGGGGTCTACCGCAACATGAACACTTGGTCACTTATCATCAAAGGACTCACGCTCAAAAAACACATCATGCAAATACGCGCCATCGTCGTTGGGTGCAAGCTGGACAAAAGCAGGTCGTTGCCCCGCGCGCGTCGCTGTACGCGTCAAATCAGAGTCGGTGTAGCCCATCATTTTCGCAATCCCGAACATGGGATTCGAGGAGGAGAACGGCATCGTTTTCAAGAGGCACTAGTAAAGAGAGTAGAGAAGCAAGTAATGAAAGGACAAAGCTTTAGGTAAATAACCTCCTTTCCGGGCACGTGACCGACGCGTGAGGAGGCACGACTTGAACTGTCGACGTCGTACGATTAGTTATGGTAGAATAACTAGAGTTGGTCCCAATAACTGAAATTTGCACGGTTGACCGGCTCGCCGATTTCAGTTATTGGCCCCCATCAATACCGGCGCCAAGATCAGCCTTTCATCTAAGTATGCCTAACGGTATGTACTATGATATGATGGTCGTACATAGTCATCATGAAAGTGCTCTAGCTCTATAAGGATTCAAGCAATACTCTATTCCACGTTGAACACGAAATACTGATATAAGCACCTGTGCGAATAGACGTAAACTTGATACATGCATGAGCCATCCTAATCCCAACTGCGAGTATAGCTGTACAGTATGTCCCAGGCTTCTCTCCACTCACTCTTAGTCTACCCTTCTTCGCTTCCCCGGGTACGCCGGTGGTGCATCACAGGCCATTGTGTTATCGCCACGCCCCTTCAACACTTCCGCGGCCATATCATCCAGACGAGTGCTCAGACGCGCATCCGGCACAGCAAAATATTCACTCCTAGCAAAAGGGCGCGCGCGAGTCATAAAGTTGTCTTTCGGCAAATCCACCTTCTCCTTTTCCCTCTCCTTCCTCATCTCATCAACCTCCCGTCTCGCATCTACATACAAGCTCATCACCCACTCACAACCCGACAAACAAATGGCAGACTTACCTCTCAGCTCCCTCTCCCTCGCGACCAACTCCTCCTGCAGCCCCCTGACCTCCCCAAACATCCTCACATACTCCGCTTTCAACGTCCTCCCTTGTTCCACCTCTACCCCAATCAGCACTCCCCGGGGATAACAATGACGCGTAGTACGTACGGTTCCTCAACTCCCTCACCTCCCTGCTCCTCTCGTCCTCCCTCACTCGCAGCTCACTAATCACTGCGAATCGCCATCACCCATAAGCGCGCACAAGGAAGAACTAGAGCTCACCTCTACTCTGCATCCCAACCCTCATCTCACACCCCACCGTCACCCTCCCAACCTCCTCCCTAACCAACGCCTCCTTCTCCTCGCGCATATGCCTCAGCTGCTCTTTCAAATTCTCCATCTCCAGTATCTCGGAGTGATGAAGACGCCTGACTTCCTCCCTGACCAATTCCTCTTTCTCCGTCTGGAGGTGGTGGATTTGGGTTTTTAGGGTCTCGATTAATTGGGACTGGGTGGGATTTTCTTGACACTGGCGTTGGAGTAAAGCAAGTTGAGCAGCGGTGGTGCGTTCGCGTTCCACCGCGGCTGCATACACGGTCATTATATGCCATGATAAAGTCAAAAGAGCATAAAATACAACTGACCATCCCGCTCCTTCGTCAACCTCTGACATTCCGCCCTCATCGACATCCCTGGTTTACTTTAGTGAGAGAGTCCACCACACCCGCTACACTGAACAACTCACCAGCCTGCCTTTGGATCTGCTCCTGCAACTCCCTAGCCTTCAACGCATACACCAAGCGAATACCTACACTCATCATCATCACCGCCCCTAAACCCATCTTGGACTCACCCCTCTCCCTGATCTTCGCAACCCTCCTCTGCTCAGCAAGCCTCTCCTCACACCTCCTCACCACTCTCTCCAACCGCCCCACCTCATCCTCGGCACCTACACACACATCCACAAAATCAATAACAAGAGGCACCAAGCCAACCGAAAAATGAAGAGACACACTCACCACTCAAAACAAACCCCAAAACAGCCTCCATCCACTCCCCCCTCCTCGCCACCAACCCCTGCAACTGGCCCACCTCCCCGTGAAGCTCCGCCACCTCTCTCTCCAAGTTCACCTCGCGCGGGTCAGAATAAATCGCTCGGTCATTGGTCGCCATCTTTGAAGAAAGAACAAATCTTCGCAGCGGCGTTATAAAAGGCGAACAGACACGGGAGAAGCATACGGATCTACATTAGCTTTGATACAAAAATATATTATACTTATAGCCCTTCCTTCGTCGAAGCCAAATTAATGTACGAACGTCCTGACACCTCTCCCAGCACCACCCTTCCGCTCTCTCAGCGCCAACACACAGAATCCAGCCAAAATGAACACCCCAACGCTGGTATATACCGGCACCGCACGATCTATCATTGGCAGCACACCGCCGAGTATAGGCGCTATCATGCCTCCTCTGCAGATCCGTCAGAAAGGGGCATAGCACCAAAGGAAAGCAAACTGACATTCTCGACAATGCGAAGCGAACCCACACGCGGTCCCGCGGACTAAAGAAAGCTTATCAGTGATTGTCGTGACGTGAAATGCAAAACGAAGGCCACTTTTCGTTCCAAAAATCTCAGGTGTCCAGCCATACAGCACCGCCCACATTGTCTGGAGGCGCGCGGGAGATAAGCAAATGCGACTGGTGAAGAAGAGATGAAATGAACTTACAGTTGCGCTCAAGCTGATGCCCACCGTACTCGCCCGCACCGCCCACGACTCCTGCACCATCACAAACACAACGCAGAAGAACGTCGTTACGAACGTGCTGAAATAGGTCGAACTTGAAAATCTCACCAGGCAATACGTAGTGCCTGTACCCGACCCACACTTGACATGCGACATGGCAAAGGCTTCATCCTTCGAGAAACACAGTGGCTTGACGGCTCGGCGTCATAATCCCGACGTCCCGCCCCATGTCGCGTCGGGTGACTTTGAGTGATGGGCGGCGATAACAGGCAGCTTGGAAATCGAGTCGAAGTCAAATTATCTCCAGCATGGTCCACGTGTGCCCTCAGAGTCGTCGTGATGGCGTCGCAATAACGGTTTTTTCCTATATGAGCGCCAGTCAATAGTAAGTGTGATGATCGCCTACAGAGAGCAGTAAGTAATCTGAGCTCGTACAAACACGGAACAGTCGCTTACGACGACTCTGAGCTAGTGTTCATGGTGAAAGTCTATATGCTCGTCGTGTAGAAGGACATAAGTCACTGCTTAGTAAGTCGGTCGTTAGTTCATGAACATCTCATAATCTTGGAACACTTACCAAAAGCTTATGATTCCTGAACGTTAAGCTACAGCATCAAGAGTGAAGAAAATGATCCATCGAAAGGGTTCCACATTGGCGTTGTAAGCTGTCTCCGTTCAAATATGAAGTGCCAAGACGACGATGGCGGCGGCGGCGGGCACGACAAGACGAAGATGGACGCGCTAGTTCGATAACTGATACTAATGAACAGATATTGCTTTACTCCGCACAAATACCCGACCCAGGACTTGCCTAGCGAATGGTCAACCAAATCAGCGACCGAGACACGTCGTCGGGCAACATTTGGCGCGCGCAGAATCCGGCCTGCGAGCATAACGACGGCGTGAGCACTAGAGGGTAGTACGACTCCATGTCCTACATCGGTCACTCGATGTCCAGCGTCGAACTATACAGTCAAGTCAGATCAGTCAAAAAGTGGTCAAAATCCAAAATCTCACCTTGGAACAACGAGGGCGCCGACGGAGCTCGTACTGTGCATATGGCATCAATTACATCGGTACTTTGTGATAATAGTGCAGAGATTCAGGTCAGGTGTCGTTATCCCGACGCCGCGAAGAATGTCCCGCCCGTGTTGCGTCGGCCAACGTTCGGGGTTAGGCGGCGTGTAACGCTTGTCTAGCGATCGGAGACGAGTCTAGGAGTATTGTAGTAGACTCTCGAGGCAATCATCGCCGCTTGGGGTAAGACTTTCAGTCAAATAATCGGAAGTCGATTTTGATTTGACTCACCGTGCAACAACGGAGGCACGACGGTGCGCAGTACTGTGTACGGGCATTCAACAGGTCGAAAACCATCGCTTGATATGGCGCTTCTGAGCCTTGAGGTTCAAACTAGTGACGAGCCAAATGCCACTTGGCTGACTCGAAAGGGTACTGGCGTGAATGGCCTGTGGAACGACGACGACAATCCTATCGTTAGCGTAGAGCTTATTGAGATAGTGTAAACACTTACCACGTCAAGGTCTTGAGGTCGTCGTGGACGAGATTCACGTCGCTTGCGACCTGGCAAGGATTTCATCAACTTGCTGCAAAAGGAAGTCAAAACTCTTACCAGGCAATACCGGACCTTCAGGCAGACATGGTGAGAGCATGAATGGTGTCGCGGGTGAACAACATCTAGTCGTCGCGGAGAGTGGCCATTGGTTAAGTCTAGGTCGTTAGCATAAGTCGGTGCCAGAGTCGGTCGTGCTACATGATGCTCGGTCAGTAGTCATCGTAAAGAAAGAACAAGTCTTCTTAGTGGTCCTCGAATCACTTGGTATAAAAGGCAGACACACACGGGAGAAGCACGAGATTAAGTAACGCAAATCGTCCATCTACATTAGCATTGATACAAAAACATATTATACTTACAGTCCCTTCGCAATTTAATGTACGAACGTCCTTACACCTCTTCCAGCACCACCCGTCCGCTCTCTCA
>QLPD01002441.1:0-26085 GCA_003314085.1 Hymenopellis raphanipes
GAGACCAAGGGACCCGTTCGCATGGGCAGATTCATCCGTCGAAATAGTAGAGTGGTCGTCCGTAGAGGTCGATCTCTCCCTTGGACACATAACAGCCCCATTAGATGAACTGCATGGGTACGAAAGCTTCGACGGCGGTCATATCGACGGAAGCACAGATTACTCCTCGGTGCCTATGACTGAGATCGCACCCAATCCGTGTTCGGCCTGGGATGATGTTCTGAAGGTGCTGGCTGCCGGGGTTGGGCCTTCTAGTGTTGTTGTAAAGACGCGTCTTGACTTGTCGCATACCAAAAACAAATTCAAGCTTCGATCGGCAACTGTTCAGGACATTCGCAAGCTCACTGCTCGAGAACGTATATTTGCATCGTCGGCTTACGAACCCGAGAATGTTGAGGATTTCGAGAAAACGGTATTCGTTCTTCCATGCTTAAGGCTTCGCTTGTTCTAACATCATGTTTGAGTTGGCGAAACTGTTGAAGAAGGGCTATCGCACAAGTTCCCTATATGTGTTGTTGGATCGCAATAAGCTAGTTGACGAGTATGGCTTTTCAGTAATCTATCGAGTGCCTATTGATATTCTTGCATCTAGGACAAAGTTTCTTCACCTACACGACGTCAATAATCTGCCTTTTGCAATATCCTTTCCCCCTCTTCCGAAACATCTCTGCAACAATCTTCTGCTTCTTGTTAGGACAAGCTTCCCCGATCAGCTCAAGTATGTCTCTAAGGAAGAAAGCGACACTAGGCATCCACAAGTAACGATCGAAGGGAGAGAAGATGGGCGCTTGCAGTCACTAGTGACTGTTCTCCAGCCAGTGTTGAAACACCTCAGCAAACAGGCATGTATCGTGCTTACAATTCTGACGACTCATTCATAATTTGGCTCTAGGTCCAGGAAATACTACCTGCATATCGTCTCGCTGATCTAGAGGCGCAGCTTACAACACTTCCTGGATTTGATACGCCACCAGTTCATCCATTCACAGGTATGGTTGTCAACATCAATGCTGTCAGCCGCGCACATCGACACTACATGCACCAGCGCATTTGTCTCATCCTGGCCATTCTGGAAGGCACAGGTGGCGAACTTGTCATGGTCGAGCCTGGCGTTGTGGTCCGGATGCGGAATGGAGATCCCTTTCTTTTTCGCTCTCAGGATATCACACATCTCAACTTGCCGTATGAGGGCTGGCGGGCATCCATTGTATTTCGTAGTGAGCAGGATATCGACGGGTGGGTGAGGGATCGCAACGGGTGACGGTGGCTACGAATGTCTACTGGGAGGTATCTGGTCAGTTTGCGAGTCAGCTGTGTGTACTGGCGATGAAGAGATATTGGCATGCGTAGAAGAGACTCAGATGCACCGTGCTTCATACCTCGAATGAACATGGCCTCGCGCGGGTTTAACAGCCCACTTGAGTCTTGAGCGCGTTCAAGCAAGAGCCACGCCACCCCGCGCGTATGGGCCATGGTACATCCCAACCGAATCGACAAATCGACTTCAATTTGAATAGTACTGATTTGTAACAGATGTCAACGAACTGGGCGCTTCCTCCTTCACCGTCAGGTCTTTCTGTATCTCGTGCCCGCATGACCTAACGGTCAAGCTGTAGCGCAATGATCAATGCGAATACTGCCGTCTCCATTTTTTCTTGATGCATCAGTGCGTTAAACGCGCGTCTTCTCCACGGCGCTCGTTCATCTTCTCCTTTACATTCCAAGCCTCACCTCTGGCCGGTGGCAGATTATATTGACACCCTCTTTGTGTCCAGTAACATGTAGGCAGTCTAACCTTGCGGTAAGACTGCTTTGTGTTATCTAATAGTGCACCATTTTATTTTCTTACTGCCAAGTAGCAATCCTGCATTAAACACCTGTCTCCTTCTCTGCTTCTCTCACTCCTCTTGTATTCGAAATACGGTCTTCCCTCCCGTCTTCTTTGTTGTGTCCCTCCAGCACAAGGCGTTGGCATTACATGAGTGATCTGCTGGCAGCGCCGTGGCTCACCAGCTACTCCATACTACAATATTTCTTCACATGAGTTGATGTTTTTGTCAGTCTCAAGTTGATAGGCCACATCATGTCTCCCTATGGATTTACACTGTATCAACAAATGTCAACCACGACAGATGATCAACGCCCTTGACAATATTCCTCCAAAGCTCACCTGCGGATCCATCTTCAAATCATCGACGACATCAAAAGCCGACCCAGCCTCACCCGCCTTCAGCGACCCACTCGGATCCTGGGCGCGTCCAAGCAGGAGTCGTACCGTCGCGTTGCAAGACAACCTCAATTTGAATGACACCGCGGTGGAACAAGAATTGGATGCCTGCGTCTTGAAAGGTCGAAGAAACAGCGATTTTGTAGCGGCTCTATACGTCGTACCCAGTGTTTAAAGAGTCACGAACTGGAAGAAACGATGAAACGATGTCATAAGCCGACTATGTACACAAAGTACTCAGGTACAAATAGGAAGAACAATAGATCGGCGATGTATGTCACTGGATGGGGACTCTGGACGAGCCATGTTTGCGCGCACATCCCATACCCCTGTAGAGAATCGTCGGCATAGGTGGTCATATTCATGAAGAGACGCACCATCCTAACATAACATAACATAACATTACACGGTAGTGGACCCATCAGGATCGGAACCGGGCGCTAACAGTACAGGCATGTTGTAGCACTACTCCCACGCCTCCTCTAATAGCTTAACTGTGTCCAATGATAACCACATGCCGAGCTCACGCCAATCGCCCCCACACTCTCGTCCAGAGACCATCACCGCTGTAGAACATGCGAAACCCTGTGCACAGAACGAATGTTAGTACCCGTTGCCCCGAAACTAATCCTCTGCATAGAGGGGAGCCCCATAGAACACCTCGAGAACCTGGTGAGCATATTTGGCGAATATGTCTATAGTTTCCCGTGCTGATATTATATCCTGCAAGATCAGCGTGTCAGACACGCCGGACCACTCCAACTCGAGCAGATGAGGCAGCTCCTTTGTCAAGATGGAGAAACACTCCGTCCGCAAGCTCTGCACCTTCGCATTTGCTCTGCATCGCAGAAGCGCATGCTCCGGCGTCTCTACTACCAGTCTGCAGAAACGGCATAGGCGTTTCTCTCGAGGGGGCGGCTCGCCGCGAACACGTCTCATCTCCTCGATCGCGAGGTGATGATGAGATAGCATTATGTCTGTGATGGCACGCCTGTGTTCGAGTACATCGACCATGAGGTAATGTCTTACACACGCACGCACGGGCGCTTAAACCTAAACACGTCTACGATGGCATCGAAATCCTCCGTCAGTCAAGGTCTATTGACATCCCACTCTGTCCGTGTCGCATCGCATCGGTCCTTTGCAACATCAAAACCATGGCAGAACAAGTAGAAGAAGGATGGATACCAGGTAAAACGCCTCAGACCGTCGGGAAATGGCATCCTACTCGAGGCCACAACGACAAAATTCGATGTATGAAGACGAGAGCAGGCTTGGAATGGTTGTCTACGACGTCGGAAAAGATGGGTGCTTCCTCTGCCGATGCGAGGAGAAACATTTTAGGACAAGGGTACTATCGATGTTCCGGGGTGGCGCAGAACGAACGAGTCGGATGAAGACGCGACGTTGACTCGATGACGGCAAAAGAGGTTGGACACAGCATGTGAATCTTGGAGCCGTTCATGTTTGAATGTCGCTACGGATATATAACGATGGTTCGCCTACGATACGATTTCCAAACCAAGGTGCAGTTTCGCATAGATGAGTTGATGTCGAGAAGACAGAATCTGGTGGTGCGTAGGTGCGCGTCTGCATCCACTGGTCTGGTATGTCTATTGATTGGACGATGACTATGAGCTGAAAAATCTAAAATGAAAGAACACAGATGTACATCGGGGAAACGTTGGTCACCTTGGACTCGAACTTGCCACCAGCTTGTTGAATATCCTACTATCCATTTATCTTGCTCTGGCCAAGGAATTATCCGCGCGATAGTTTCCTTCAGAGGCGAGACGCGTATCGGGGGCGTATGCTCGGTGATGATGATGGCAGCAAGGAAAAGGCCAAACGATCGACGCGCCCTTTTCGTCTTCCTCTCATCATCATCCCTCTGGCCGGTCGATACACGGAAACCAACTTAACGACTGCTAAGACTATCTGAAAAGCGAGCGAAATACGAGGCTAGTATTAGGTGCGTTTTCCCGATATTATTTTCGTGCACTTCCTTGTATTCATGGCCACTGCAGGTTATGCTACGATGTAAACCAGTCTTCGAAATTTACAACGTTCTTCATAATAGCGACCCGTAATTGCTTGGCCCAGAGTGCCTGGAACTACCTGCCCACGAGCATGTTCGCCACGGACTGCTGAACGAGAGCTTTCTGTGAACAACATTTCTTATCCGCCCTAGGTCAGGCTCCACAAACCGAACAGCAATCGCGACGTACGTTTTCCTCCTTACCACTGGTGGTACCGCCAAACGGAGCTTGGCCCGAGTCCAGCCTTTTCCGCTCCAAGCACCACCAGCCTGCGGAACCAGGCGAGCATTCCAACTTTGAAAACAGCCTCTTTTCATCATAACGGAGCCAAAGGACGTCTCTCACATATTCATATCCAAGACGCTATCAGATCTCGTTCTCCGGACAACAGGATCTATTAGTGCAGTACTGGACAAGTGAGTACGTCTGCCAAAGGTCTGTTTTGTGTCGCATTACCATCGCCTACATTTCCATTTCGACAGCTCATGGAGTCTTCCCGACTAAAGATCCCCTTCATCTAAATGAGACTACCAATGTCGTGGCTATCGCCTTTCACGTGGAGAGACATACGGTCGTCAAACTACATACTGACGTACTACCTGGCGCTGTTACGAAGGGTCTATTGGTCGCTCACCCGGACGCGATGAAACCATCTCTCCCCAGTCGCTTATGCGCAGCTCACTCTCAACTGAGATATCTCACATCCCCTCGCAAAGCGCCTCGTCGACTCTCCCTTTGAGGATTACCTAGACACCTGCATCAACTACTAGACATTGTGTATCGGCCCATCATCGCTACGGACAGTGCACCCTGAGGATAACTGGGTACTCATTCCTCCAGGAACGGTTATTGGGGCGTTATCTTAGTATGACGCTATTCGCGACGAGTCGACATGGGGCTCCGATGTGGAACAGTTCAGGCTTGGGAGGTGGCCGGAAGATGAAGGAGACATGGATCCGGCTTCCAAGCCATTCTCTGGTGCGCTGATGTACGTGCGTCAACCCTTAACACCAGAAGTTGTCTGAGATTCTAATTTGTTGCTCGTAGGTCTTGATTGGGCTCGATACCGTTTTCGAGATAGGGTGTTATCGTACGAGCTGGGGATGGACCTTTCCCACCGTGTAATTCGTGACCGATGGGATACGACGTTTCGTCGAGGAGGGGCTTACATGGGACTCTTTGACGCGTTGTATTCACCGCCGACATCGCTCTTCCTCTGGACAATTGGATTTCCATTTTGGCTGTGTAATCGCTCTGAGCTCTGGCAATTCCCACGAGGAAACGGTGTGGGCGGTCCACCTTACACCCTTCTTCAAATGGCGGCACAGCTGGTGTATCGGTTACAGTTGCTGCTGATGGCCTTACGGGTTTAGGGAAATTTTTGTCCGTAATTCATATGCACTCGCATACTTGATATGACTGTGTGCAGCAGAACAACGATCTCGGAAGGCCGATCTAGCCTAACGGTTAAATGCAGCGCCTTATACGGCCTAAATCACTCTGCGAAAGTTTTTGTCTTCCGCTGTGCGTTGTACGTACTTGCTCCCACTCCCACGTATTTCTATTGTCCGTGTTCCATGGTCTGATATGCACACAGGCTTTGTCTGCATTTTATTCCACATTTTTGAGACCATATACGAACGGTTCGTCACTTGGATTGTTTCTTCCCTGTATACACTCGCTAAACGCCTCCAGGACTCAAGCTCTCCTTCGTCTAGAGGGGGGCGCTATGTCTAGCCACCGCCTCGTCCGCTCTACCTTGTCGTTAACCGCCATCATTTTGTCTACTCGTGCGCGGCTGAGAGAGTGTGCCCGGCGAAGCAGTCCCAAGGTTCTATGAGGAGAAAATCCACATCGTCGTGTTCATTCAAATTGCGACAGCTTCTGTCTTCAAGTGCCGGCTGTCCATCGTTCATGCGGTGTTCAGCATCTTGTCTCAATATACATCGAGACTCTCTGCATACGAAGACTGTCTTGCGCAGATCGCTTCCACGACTGCAAGGTTGTTAAACGTGGCGTAATGACGCAACGGTTATTCGCTATGATACCCCGAGGGCCTGTGGCACTGAATTTTTGTATACCTTTTCACCAATGTGGATGCAGGACCATATGTCCTTGAGCAGCGACCACAGATTCTTTGGCCTCACCAGCATCGTTCTCTTCCTTATAGATAGCCGGTTTAATCTAGTGGTTAACTTTAGCGAATGTAAGCCATCAATGCATTTGAAGGATAATTTTTATTGAGCAATGAGTATAGGTTCTAGTTCACCCGGTGTCTCCTCCCAAGTGGCGCACTGTAATACGTCCATCTTCGTCCGGAGTACTTGGCTGCTCGTGCGCATGCGAGCCTCTTCATTCAATCCTCTCTTCCACGCAGTATAAGTGGGTGGGTGCTCGGGCGATGTGACGTCTTGCGCGTAGAGTCTTCGCGGCTTTAAGCGAGTTGCAAGAGTCACCGGCAGCGCAATGACTTATCGGTTATCAGCTACTTTGTTATTTTTGACGATGGCTTTTTTGTAGCACCAGTCGTTCTAGGGCCTCGGGGGGTTTGTAGCATCTCAGTCAGTTGCGACCGGTAGCCCGATTGCGGATACATCGCCGCGGCGGAGAAGAGAAGGGATGGCGGGGAGTATGGACGACTGCGCCCTTCGTGTGTTCTTCGGTAGTCCAGAGAGGAGATTTGTATGTGGAACGGGTGCACCAACTACCTGGGTAAGCACTTGGATATCCTCCAGAGTCGCGTCGCGCCGTTTGGAGCACATGAGCGCGACACATCTGTCCCAGCACGTATCGGAGCCAAGATCTGACACTGGATCTGTACGAGTGTATTCTCAAGTGAGATGTCAAAACAGACACCCGCAGGCTTTATTATTCTCGGTAGTGGTCGAAGAAGTCAAAACGTGTCGCGTGTGTTATTGCAATGTAGGTAAGAGTCAAAAGTTTGAAGATCGGAAGACCGGTCCGATATTCCGCTCACTTTCTCCTCCCACCGTCATGGCTAAAATTCAACGTAGACGCTGCTTGAACGACCATCGACTGTGTAGCGTCCCTCTGGCTGCATGTTGATCACGGAATCTTCTTTGGCGCGCACAATGCGAGAAGGAATACATGAACTGGAAGATGGAGACGCAGTCACCGCCTCTTTGGTTGATCATGAGAGGGTGTGTAAAGGAGAGGACGGAGCAGGTCGCGCTTGAGCTTCATGCCAGGCATTCGTTGCGCCGTTGTGTCTGTGGTCGCCTTGCATACAACGCTGCTCGGCGCGCGCTGGGCCAAGGACACTACTAGTTGGCCTATATTTCGCCCTTGCTTTTGTCCGTCGCCATCTTACCGAGCATACACGCGTCTCTCCATCATATTGCATGCGGCGCTGTCTTGTCTATTCATTTGCGCGGCCGAGAGAGTGCGTCTGGAGGTGCATAACTGGGAGGACTGAGAGGAGCTACGAAGGAAGATGATGGGCGCTTGAGGACAGGCCCTCGCCGTCTTCAAGGACGACCACATTCACCACCTAGCTTTACAGGGCGGACAACGACGCTGCGGAGGTGTGAAGAAGAGGGGTAGAAGGAAGAGGAGCATACCTCTGCCACGATGTCCCCTCACCAACTCGACTGTGGGCCCCCCTTCCGTTTGAAGGGGAGCAAGGAGGAGAAGATGGTGGTAGACGGAAAGGAATCTATCGTCTCAGCACGCGCTTATTCCATCCTCGCACTTCCCGCTTTTATTCCTCCTTCCCAATTTCAACTTCGCTGTGACTCTCCATCTCGGCATCCATGGTTGCGGCACCCGTGTATCGGTGGATGAAAGGCGGCGCCTTTGACCTTCTTCACGTCAGAAGAGAGAGGATCAGGACACAAGTGGGATTCGGAAGGTCAATGTATATGGAGATCTGGATGCGAGTTTGCATGGATGGTACTCCTTCTGCCAACCCTTCAACAGTATCACCCTCTTCTCCTTTCTTCTTCAGCGGTTTGATTTTTGAAATGTCACCTTAGCAAGTCAGTTCTTTCGTTTAGGATCTCAAACTGACTGTCCACAGGTAGCCGGCGTGACCTGACGGTTAAGCACTGAGCTGTGTGGATGTCTCCAATTGAATTTTTGTCCACTGATAAACTCCTGTCTCCTTCCTCACGCAAGCGCTTGTGCATGTTCATTTTTCTCTCTAACATCTGTCAGCTTCGTCTATGTCTTCGCCACAGGCCATTTTTTCTTGTTTACTGGGATACGCTGGACATATGGCTTTGGTCTTATTCTAGACGAAGTGAGAGATGCCCGCTATGCTCGTTTCCACTGTCGACTCTCTGATTTGTGGCAGAGGTAGTACGGCGGTTTGGATACCTTCCGTCATCGTTAAGGGACTTGACTTCTCTTTCTCTCGGAGTTCCTCTTTCAGCTTTGCCTTTTAGTACTTGACCTAGCACACATGGTAAGTTTCTTGCTCACGATCCTATTGCCACTCGGACTGACTCTAGCTTTCTGTGATAGGCATAGATAGCATAAGAGGCCGAGTTGAACCACGCCCTACACTATCGGACCTGGGCTTAGCGGAAGGCCAGACGGAGTGAACTAAAGATGTTTTGAATATACACGCTAATTTGAAAGCAGTACATGGGGGATAAGCGCGATGTCAAATGTCCTCGAAAATCATAGTACGGTGTTCGTCTCCGTGTGTGAACACGACCAATGATCCTTGTTCCTATCTTTGGGTATGCAACCTCTTAAGGCCGGAACATTGAGCTCAGCCGGCTGTCAAGAAGCAACACACCATGATTTTGAGTCTGAAAATTCGAGATGACGGGAAGCACCGGCCCGGCGCGTTCCTTTCTGACCACCATCGTTCAACCAGGACGTCGACACGAACTCCTCATAATGAAAGGTTCAAGCATTCAAGCTCATCGAGTACTTTCCCCGACGTCTCATCTTAATGTTTGGTTGCCCTCGGACTCCATCCAACGACTCACGGAACCCCATCAGTTATGATTCTTTCCCCGGTGTCGCTGTGTTGCGCGATTCACACTGCCTATCGCCCAGGGACACGTGTTGTTGGGCTCATCTGCTTCTTCGTACTCATGGAACAGCATCTTACGTTTGCGAAGAGCGAACAGTTTGCTCCTCGGTTGCCGTTTTTTATGTTACTCGATGCGATGGGCGGACTCGCTGGTACCCTTAGCCTGGAACCGACCGCTGAGAACGCGTCGCGTTGAACAGAAGAGGGTTTACATGTGTATTATGACGCGGTTTTCGTGAGTCCTTTGTCTTCTTTCCTGAGACGCGGCTGGTTCTGATCGTGATTTATACGGAGAGGTCGGCCTGGGCGCGTGTGAGACGTTATCCACAAGATGTGGGGTTATCCATCCATCCATCCATCCATCCAACATCATCGTCTCACATATCATGTTCGTTCATTCAATCATCAAGATGGTGAACACTGTCGGTCTATATTCCACTCCGTTTACGGGCCGGCTTCGTCATACTGCGTATAAAGAGGCAGACGACCCCCCCAGTCAACAAACCAAAGCCCATCATGTCGCCACCTTGGGAAGACTACAGATTGACTGTAGCCGATGTTCAGGCCTTTACGTCCGGGGGCTTACATCCAACCATTCTCCTAGCCTTCTGCCATGGTATCTACACCTGCATCTTTGTCATTGCCTTGTATTATATAAGTAGGTAACTTTTATCCTTGACTATTCCCTCAAATCAATTTCTTGTTTAGTTGAGAGCATGCAGCTCAATCAGAAACGGATTACCCTCACCGGCATTATCGCCTTCTTATGGTTTTCCAATACTGTCATTTTGGCTTTGGAGTGGAACTATGCTGATCAGCTCTTGATTGTCCATGGAACATCTTTAGAGGCGGAGTTCAACTTTTCCGTTAGCCCTGATCTACGACAGATTCTCGCCATTGACATACTTCGATTTCTTAACATCCTCATTGCAGACCTGATTTTGGTGTGTATTTCTTACTGGTGCTCAAGTAAACCTGCACTGCTGATGACTTAGGTTAGATTTGGCGTTGCTGGGTGTTGTATGGCAGAAATTTACTAGTTATCGCTGTATCCAGCCTTTGTGTGGTCACTGAGATAGGTGAGTCTGATGCCTCTACTAGCTTGTTCTTCTGATATTTTGTGTTTAGTCAGTGGTTGCATGCTTCTTGTCTCAGCCTTCAGCCCGGGAAGGCTCAGTGCCACCCAAGTGAATTGGACACTGGTGCATTATTTGATGACTGTGGCAACAAATAGCCTATGCACATTCCTCATTCTGTTTCGCATTGTGCGAGTCAGTGGCATCAGTGCTAGCCTCAAGACCTACCGCGGCATGATTGAGATTCTCATTGAATCGGCTGCCATGTATGCCATCATCTACATTGTTCTTGTTCTTGTCTATGCATATCAGTTCTACACTGGTGCACTAGTCTTGACTGCCTTCCCATACCCTCAGGTGATCTCATTCAGCATCACAGTGTGTACCTCTCCCTTTAGTCGTCAACCATATCAACCTACTCTTTCAGGGCATTGCACCCACCCTTATCATTGCCCGTGTCATGGCCGGTCAATCGCGTCCCGATGACTCATGGACGCGCCCAACCCTCCCGCACCTGCGGAGCGATGTTCTCTCTCCTACAGAGTCTTTGCGATTTGCTAGCAGTGCTCTGAACCAGAGTGGCACGCAAACGACGACTACGGACACCGGACATGCCTCAACGTTTATCGTTCTGGAGGCACAGGTCGTAGAAGAGCAACATGTGCAGGACGGGGGTGAAGATCGCGCTGAAGCCACCGGCGTGTTGGTGTCTGGCAACAAGCAGGACATAGGGAAGGTTTGAGATGATGGTCCAGTTGAAGAAGAGCGGGGTCGTGGTGTGCGCGCTGGCGCGGTTCTGGTATCAACGCTCTCTCAGTCTGACAAGGGCGGCTCTAGTCATCGGCGCGGTAATACTGGTCTCGTGAAGTTCTCTCCTTTATCTTCTCCAAATATTTAATGGGCCGTGGATTAGATTTATTTATTTGTGTATGTACTTACATATTACACCGCCGTCTACCTGCGAGCGGTTCAAATACGACAGTAGTAGCTCTCGCACAACACCCCCATCCTGATGCTGGTATATAATTTCGCGCTCGCCATCTGTCTGTGTCATCGATATCGACCGTGTAGTAAGCCATGGCGCCTCCGTACTAGACCCGGCTGGTGGATGCGCCGACTGAGACCGTTCAATCTGATGTCCGACGCCACCGAATCAAACATCGAGTCGGTCGTGCCCGTGCCCAGCCCAGCCTCCACATCCTTCGACCGCCTTAACGGCGCCAGTGGGAAATTGGTCATGTTCCCGGCGTTAGAATTCGACGAACCACTCGATGTCGGGCCATTCGTTGACGAAAGACCAGTACGAGTCTCCACTATGGTAAGGATCAAACTGGGCTGATGATCGAGTCGCGTTGGACATGGACATGGTCATTGGATATCTTGGGCGAATACGGTTGTCCAAGAATGCGTTTATCGACAAGACTTGACCAGCGGGGCCGGCTCTCATGTACATAAGGAAGGAGCCAGGTCGGGGTCGATGTCCAGTGAGGACGGACTTGCGACCATTATTTCGGCATCTATACCTTCCTCGCCACGCCGTCATCATCTCCATTGACGTGTATGACGACTAGAACGACGTCGAGCTAACCATAAGCTCATTGCGGACAACCTTCGGAGCGATTTCACCTCTTGGATTTCAGGATCCGCGACGACATTCGGTCCGTCAGAATTGAAAACCGGGGATCAAGATTGGATTACCGCGCTTCCATTCTACAGCCCATGGGGCATGATTAGTCTCGGCAGAGACACAGTCGCATCCCCTTCATCCAGACCAAACCCCAGCTATTGTTCTAGTGACCAACGCAATTTGTATCGCGGAACTCCGTACCGGGATTTGGGAAAATCTGTTCCTTCCTTTCCACTGCCATGGCTTGAATCGACATGGATGCTGACAATCATCCCACCTCTGGTTGCGAGTCTACGACGTGGAACTGTATAGGTTTGCACGCCGCCCAAGGAAGGACATACGGATTGGATGATGGACTCAACACAGTCATTGTTTTCTTCGGTGGAGAGAATTTGTGGAGGAGAGGGATTAGAGGCTCGCGCTTGAACGTCTCGTCCCAGGCATTTGGCGCTCCGCTTTGTTGGAAATCGCCTCCCGTCTTGTCTACTCGTGCGCGGCGTGGACATTGGCCTCCTGGAAAGCAGTCACCAGATTGAGCTTCCGCAGGTTATCGCCCACTTGCACTCGGTTGACGTAGAGAATATGGAGCTCGTCGTTGGTAGGGTTTAGACTTTAGGATAAATATGGTGGATCGGAGACAAGTGCGACAGCGACGGGGCAGGCGGGAAATGAGCTGGAAAGATCGGCGACGTTGAAGCGGAAACCGCGCGCCGACGGGCACAGTGCCATTGGCCGATCCCGGACGATAGGTTTGGGCGGCTTGCGAGTGGTGACTCGAAGATATCTACTCAATTTTCGAGTCAGTTGAGTGCACTGACAATGACGAGCTATTGGCATACATATCTCAACACGCGAGCTAGTGACGCCCGTGCAGAAGAAAAGCGAAAGAAACACTGGTAGAGGCTCGCATTCATTCTGTTGTTCGAGGGAATTGTGGTTCGGAACGCATTCGGGTCTTAGGCACATTCAAGTATATGCCCTAGGCAAATCGACTTTTGTCTGACGATGTCGAGTAAGAAATGTCAACGAATTGGGGTGGGACATGAGACGGAAGAGGGGGTTTCGCTGCAGATATGAATCCCGTCCCTGATGCTTCAAGCTTCATGGGTCATGATTGGCGAGGCGTCAGCGCCGGAAAGATATGCAGGACTTATAAAATATCGGCGATATGCGGGGGCTGGAGGGTTTGATGAGACGTCGATACACTGAAGGACGAAAATTAACGCGTACCTGTCGTTCTCCTGGACAAACGCCGACAAAAGTGCACCGTCCTAATAACAGATACGGCGCTTGACCCAAACGCGTCAACAATCGCATCGAAATCTTCCGTCAGCTTCTATACCGCAGGATCCGTTGGCGTCCCGCTCTGCCCCGTGTCCGCATGTCGTATCTGATCTGTTGGAGAGTCAAAATTGAACAAAGTCAAGGAGAAAGGTGGCGTACCCAGTAAAACGCACCACCCAGTCCTCCCAGATGAAATCCGTGTATGACAAGGTGGACGGTCGCCTACGACGTCGGCGAGGACATGTGTTCCTTCTGCTGAGTAGAGGAGAGCATCTTAGGACAAGAGTGTTATCGATGTTCACCAGGTGGACCCCAGGCCGAACGACTTGGACGAAGAATGCAACGAATCGACTCGGATAACGGCATCTGAGTCTTGGAGTCTTTCGTGGTTGAATGCCGCTACAAAGATACGAATCGACGGCTCGCCTACGCTACGGTTTTCCAAACGAGGTTGCTATTTCGCATAAATGAGTCGATGCGTTGTCGAGAATACAGATTTCGACTACGCACCGAGCCTATGTCTCCCGCGACGAATGTTCTATGAATCTATTGTCGCTTAGGTGCGCTTCCGTGTTCCCCCAGTCTTGTAGATCTATTAAATTGACAATGATCATAAGCCAAAAAAACTAAATGAAGGAACAAAGACGTACATCGGGGAAACGTTGGTTACGACTCGTACTTTCCACCAGCGTATTAGATATCCTACAGTCTATTTCATCTTGCCCTGGCCAAGGATTTCCGCCCGACGGTTTTCTCCCGAGCCGCGACGCGTATCGAGGTCGTGTGCTCGGTGATGATGATGGCAGAAAGGAAAGAGTCAAATGATCGACGTGCTCTTTTCAGCTCTCTCCCATCACCATCATACCGTATTCATGTCTCCTCTCTCCAGCCGGACGATACCCGAAAACAAGCACGACGACTCCAAAACTGCGTGAAAACCAACGAAATACGAGGAGTATTGGGCGCCTTGTCCATACTATTATTGTGCACTTTCTTGTGCGAGACTCCACTACCACCTTGACTGGAACCAGTTGCCCTATCGCACATGCGGTCGTCTTGTCTGGTGACGCGTCGGGAGAGAGCGTGACTGAAGGTACAGCGAGCCCAAGAGAGAGAATAAGTATCAAGGAGGAGCCTTGTGGGACATGTGTTCGTGTTTCAGCAGCGCAAGTGGTGTAGTGGTCGCTTGCTGTCATTGCCTCTGCTACTCCCATTCGATTTTTCCATGGCTTGTTCAGGAAGCTCTGAGACTCTAAATGCACGACTTTCTGCGGCTCCGCTTCCTCTTCTTGCTTGCCATCGACGTACGTCGTGGTATGAAATCCCAGTCTTCCTTTCATAAGTAGAATAATATGCATCCAGTCTAGCCTAGCGGCTAAACTGGTCACTGGAGGACTCTTCCCTAGGCTTTTGCTCCTTTCCTTTTCCCGCGCAGGCGCCACGGTCTTCGCCCTTTCTTGTGTCCTTCATCTGGATGTGTTGCATCTGCAAAGATAATTTCTTGACATCTCCCTTGGTTTTCGGGCTTACCATCATCAAGTCGGTCAGAACACAGGTACTCGGAGACAAGATTTTGATTGGTGCGTCCGCAGTTGTCTACTCATCTCATCCGGCACTCTTCTTCCATTCAATTAGTCCTCTAGGCATCTTTGGTGGGCTTTCTCTCAGGCAAGTAGTGTTATTCCTTGTACACCGGAAGGGCAATAGCTCATTCCTTACTGTCTTTAATTGAATAGCAGCATATTGTCAATACTTTTTATCGCGTAGCATGAAATCTTGGCCACCCTTGCTCTCTGTCGTCGCCTTCTTCAGTCCTTCTCGAGAGTACCACAATAAGACCATACTGCTACTAGAAGAGACCGGGCTAGCTCAGTGGTTACCGGTCCTATACTGGCAGCGGAAAACCAATTTTTTGCTTGTTCAATAATCAAACAGTTAGAAATATACACACCTCTTTGAATGGCATAGCAGGGGATTGAGTACTCGCAAGAACAGTCACATTCGACAGGTGGAAAATTAAATTAGATTTGCGTACACTCGTTCCAGAACTTGACGTTTAAATAGTCATACTAAATCACGGATGGGCGCAAGATGGGCGCCACCGGCTCGCTCGCACCCACCTGTCGTCGAACGCCGAATCCTGGAATCCCAAAGCCGGAATCGCTCAAAAGTTTTCCGCAATAAGTTCACGACTTGCGTTCCCGTCGTTATGTCGGACAACACCAGTGGCGATGACCGCGGGGAGGGGACAAAGACATCCATCGGTTGTTGACTTTGACTGCAATCAATGAGAGGATGTTTCGTACGTTACCATTGAAAGCGACGCTGAAGACATCGACCTGTTGGAAAGCAGTCGCGAAATTGAGCTATCGCGCACCGACTGGGACTCCGGGACCGTTGATGGAGAACATGGAGGTTGCTGGTAGGGTTTAGAACTTGGGATCAGTATCCTGGATTCGGAGCACAAACTTACGTAGCAACGGCGAGAGTGGCGAGAGTGACGCAGGCGAGATGTGCGCTGGAAAGATAGGTGATATTGAAACGAAAAGCGGGAGCACCAGCAGGCGCAATGCCACCAGGCGAGGCTTCTTCTCTAGGCCAGATCCACTGGAATGGCAGGCTTGGCACGCGGGCTGCGAGTGTTGCCTCAGAGGTATCCGGCCACTTGACGAGTCAGCTGTGTGTACCGGCGATGAGACTATATTGGCATGCGTATGTCAATGAGGGAGCCACGAAGAGTAGAAGCGAAAAGAGAAGGCATGCCGGAGGTGGCCTATCCCGTCTTCAACAGCCCATTGGGGTCTTGAGCGCATTCAAGCGCGAGCCTTACCACCGCACGCGTATGGTCCGTCGTATACCCATGTTGGATCATGAAGAGCAAGGTTCCAAGGTGTATGATCCCTACCGATAGGTGCGTGGCTGGAGGGTACGATGAGAGATTGATACGCTGGAGGGCGAAAGGTTGCACGTACCTCTCGTGCTCCTGCAGATACAAAAGTCTCGATCACAGTGAAACGAGACACCATCCCAATACATACAGGCGCTTCAGTCCAAATGCGATAAGTTAACCACGTCAAAATCCTGTGGCGGCGTCAACATTGAACAAAGTCAAGGAGAAAGGTTACATGCCAGGTAACACGTATCACCGAAAATCGCGTCCTCCCAGACAAAATCCGTTTATGACGAGTTGGACGGCCCGCCTACGACGTAGGCGAAGACAGTCCTGAGGAGAGAGGCATCTTAGGACAAGGGTGTTATCGGTGTTGGCCAGGTGGAAAATGCAACGTTGACGAGTATTGGAGCCTTCGGGTTGGAATGTCGCTACCGATATTTGAATCGACGTCGCATGCGCTACGATTTCCAGACAGAAAAAGGTGCTGTTTCGCACAGATTAGTCCGGGCGTCGGGAATACACAATTTAGATACGCATCAAAACTATGTCTCCGCGGCAAGTGTATTACGAATCTGTCGTCAGGTAGGTGCGCGTCCGCGTCCTCTGGTCTGAATCTAGTGGATCTATGGAATTGACAACGAGTATGAGCCGTATCTTTCACTGGTCGTATTTGATACTACCTTGTTGGATATCTACTGTCAATGTATCTTGCGCTGGCCAAGGGATTATCCGCGCGATGGTTTCCTCCAGAGTCGTGACACGTATCGAGCTCTTATGCTCGGTGAGGATGATGGCGGAAAGAAAAAGTCAAACGATCGACATGCCCTTTTCGTCTTCCTCCCATCCTCATGATCGTCCTTCCCAAGTCCTTCCTCTGGCCGGACCACACACGGAAACTGTTCAAAGTGTTTGGAAACGAGCGAAATACGAGATTGGTATTAGGTGCGTTTTCTATATTATTCTCCCGGACTTTCTTGTGCTCATGGCCGCATATTTGCAGGTTGTGCTACTATGTAAACTAGACTTCAAAATGTATATGGCTCTTCGTAATCACGCTCTGTAACTTCATGAACCGGGATGCCTCAAACTACCCGTGCATGAGCGTGTTCACAACGGATTGATAAACGTCCTCTAAACAAGGTTTCCTCCCCGAATTAGCTCAGGCTGTACAAACCGAACGGGGATCACGACGTGTCAGTATTTCCTCTTGACATAGTGCTCCAGATTACAGTCTTCGCCGTCGCTTCAAGCGTCACGGCAGCCGCGGAACCAGACTGTCCACAAAGCCAATGCCTAAGATGCCTTTACAGCCTCAGGACCGCGAAATTCTCTCACCATAATGGCTAGGACACAACCTGCATCCACTGAGCGCAAGGACATCTCTCACATCTTCACGTCCAACACGACCTCAGATTTCGCGCCTCGGACGACAGGATATATCTGCGCAATGGCGGACAAGCGAGCCCATCTTTCGAAAGATTCGACGCGTTCCTTGTTCGTATCGCGTTACCGTCATCTTTCTAAATTCATACATGACCTACGCTATGGTATTCACTTCTAGGCAGCTTCTAATTCGGCATTGGATCACTGCACTTCTGTTCGACACGGGGTCTCCGACTAAAGAGCGGTCGCGGTACTCAAGGATTCCCTTCCTCCAAATTCGGAGACCACCAACGTCCCTCCTACCGCTATCCCAGCGCGCGCGTCGTAATCAAGAAGGCGGCTTCCCATCGTATTTCGCTTTCTGCGGAGACAAATGCGGTCTACAAGACACCTGTTGTACCTGGTAGTGCGACTGATCCCTCCAAGCGGACCCAACGCGACTGCTTGAAACCTCAAACCGCTGGTCTGGATACAACGAAAAGGTCAGATACCCCATGTCTTTCTTCAGGCGCTTACGCTTAAGCGACCTACGTAGATCGCTCTCGACTCGGATGGTTTCCAACTGGTGGACAGCAGCTCTACTTGTCACCGCTTCCTCCGAGGAATGCTTGGACGCCTGCTTCAACAAGATTAAATTGTCTACAACACTGTTTCTATCAAGCACCAATGAAAAAATACCTCTCTCGATATGTACGTCGCGACCAGAGCTGTTACACCACAGGTGCTGGTACCTACCAAGTTCAAAGGTTCAAAGACTGGAACGGGATTCCAACCACTATCATGGCTAAAATCAACGTAGGTGCTGCTTGGACCGTCGACTGTGGAGCGCCCCTCTGGGTGCGAGCTTACGACACACAATCTTGCTTGGCGCACGCCGTACGAGAAGGGATACGTGAATTGGAAGACGGAGACGCAATCACCGGCAGCCACCACTTTCTTTAGTTGAGAGGGTGTAGAGGAAGACGCGGTTCACGCCTTGACGTACCGCCAAACAGTCTTTGCTTCGCCGTATGAATAATGTCGACCTCAAAAACGACGTCATTTTGGCACGTTGGCCTTTGGACACTGTCATTTGGACTGTAGTTCGCACTCGCCTTTGTCCGCCACTGTCTTACCAGGCTCTCGCGCGTCTCTCTATGACCTTACACACGGCGCTGTTTTATCTTCCCATTTACGCGGCCAAGAGAGCGCGTCTGGAGGCGTATTCCTTCTTCGATTGGGATCTGGAGGTTGATGCGCGTGTCGAGATTTTGGTGCGGGTTTGCCTGGATGGTACTCCTCGCACCTTTCTGTCCTGGGCTTCTTCGACGCGACATCCTCTTATCCTTTCTTCCTGGGCCTTTTAACCGTTGGATGCGACCGATAATGTCACATCGGCAACTTATCATTTCTTTTGGTAATTATTCCTCTTGAGGATCCTCGACTGGCTGTCTACAGGTACAGTACATACTGTAGCCAGTGTGACCTAACGGTTAAGTGCTGAGCTGATGCGCGTGGGATGCTATCTTTTTTTTTCTGCGTTAAGCGCCCATCTCTGCACGTGCCTGTTCATTCCTGTTCTCCTCTTCTGTGCTGGTCCGTATACTTCTTCGCGAGCCGGATTTTTCCCGTTTGCGGCATGAACTGAGATGCGCTGGGCATATGGGATAGATCATATTCCAGCCAGACATTCCCGTCATGATTGTTTCCCGCATCGACTCTCTAATCGGCGGGAGAGGTAGTGAAGCGGTTTGCTTATCTTCTGTTATAAGACTGATAGGATTTTTGGGGTCGACTTCCCGCGGGATGTTGATGGGGTCAGTACTGCTTTCTGTTGGCTTCTTTCTCGGAGTTTCTGTGTCTTTTGATACGTAAATGGCGAGCTTCTTGCTTGCGATCCTATTGTGACTCAGACTGACTTTAGCTTGCTGTGGTAGATTCTTCGTCGCCCATCTAGCCTAACGGTACATGTAGCGAATGGGAAATGTGCGTGTAACCTTTTTGTTATTAAGCGCCCGTCTCTTTCGAAGCTCCACCCTTCATCGCGGGCTTTTGTAATGCCAGCGTCATAGGTGGAACACTGGACCAGGATCCCATCATGGCATTTCCATTGTCGAAGTTCCCCACTGCGGAGACATCCCTCACAGTGGCATCATACCTTCCTGATGGTTTATAAGCAAGCCAGTTTGACCTAGCGGTTGGATTGCAGTTCTTAGAAGGACGCGACGCGGACGTGGTTTTTGGATCTTTTCAACGGACAACAGGACACCGGTTACCAGAACGACTTCCTGGAGGAAGAGGAAGAGTTTAGCGCGGAATTAGGTCCAGACAGTTGATTATTAGATGTCAAAAACTTGTCTTTGCATCCCCCAAGTATCATTTGCCTTGGTCAAAAGAGCATGGGTGCTGCAGGTTCGCAGGCTGATTTGAAGTGCGGATGACCGGACTGGGAATTCCGATCCTCTTTGCCTCCCGCCGTCATGGCCAAAATCGACCTGAGAGCTGATATATAATAGGCCTGTTGACTATCGAACGTCTTTGAGGCACATATCTCGCATGAAAGCAAGCACGCAAATACGTACGAAATGTTTCTCAAGTCCAAAGACCAGGATAGAAAAAGACGGTAGCTCTCTGCCGGTCTTTGGAGTCGCCTCGACTAGTCGTCGCTGCTCTGTCCTGTATCCACCCTCTTTCCACACCTCCTCCTGCATGCGGTTAATGTGCCAGTGCCTGCTTCTGCCTCGTCGTAGAGATAGCGCGTCTCTTGAAGTTGAGGCATCACCAGTTGGATTGTGGATTATGGAACGTCCTTAGACGCAAGGCTAGACGGAGCACATATAATTCGGAACACGACACTCTATCTGGATGGATTGAAGGAGGTTAGGCTTGCGCGGGCGGGTCTCCCTACGTCTCGCTAGCGCATCGACAAGTACTCATCGTTCATCGTCTTTCCATGGCGCTGTCACCTCTCACTCATCTCCATAAGGAGACAGGACCCGCGATTAGGAAAACGAAATCGCGAGATTGCTTTCTGAAGAAGAGGAGAGGAGAGGCGCTAGACAGGATGGTAGCACCTCTTCCTCTCCCCCATCTTCCTCAATGCCACGTTCTTTCCTGGACATGTCTCAGCGAAGAGAGCGCATGTCGGTGTGCCCCATGAGGAAGAAGACTCAAGTCGGACAGAGAGCGCTTGCTTCCGTCTTCCTATATTGAATGACCTCACATATACACACCACCTCTGATCAATGGAGAGCATGCCTCAGAACGCATCCAAGGGAAGAGGTGCGGAGGACAATAGCGCCCTTGGAAATTGTTCATAGAGAGCGCGGTCCCCTCATCTCCGAGGTAATATTCCGGCTATTTGTGGTCAATGTTATGTTGCTGAATTAGTGTCATTTTCAGGTCTAGGCTCGCGTTGAGCGCGGTGCATATCAAGGCCCTCTTGTCTCAATTGGCGGCACAGGTGGTGTAGCGGTAGCTTTCTGCCATGTATAATTGCAAGGATATGGCTTTTTTTGGTCTTGCTTTACCGCACATGGATTTCTTTGGAGTATGGCGGGACCGTGTATAATCTTCGCGCCGGCCGCACACCGCCACTCTCATCCCATCAGCGGGCCCTTCGTGCTTCCTCGCCATTCTTTGTCCTTGTCTCTACGGGTTGCGTACTGTAAGTAATTCAAGGGTTTTCCTCCTCCTTTCAGTGATGGAAGGTTTTACCGATTTGAAATTTCTCGCTCCAATTACAGTAGTGACAGAGGTAGTGTAGTAGCTACCTTGGCATATAAGCACCTTGCGATGCTAGTAGGCACTTTTTAGGATTGATTTTCAGCAGAGGGACAATGATCTCCTCATCTTCGAGTGATAACCACATCTCACTTGCGGTGGCATCATCTTCTTTTTTTGCTTCCTGCATCTATGCTGGTCAAAGAAAACAGACACGATTTGCAGTCCGGGATGCCCGAAGCTGCATTTCTTCTCCCACCATCAGCCAACTGGCTTACTGTATCCCGAGAAGAAATACTACGAGTCGGAAACGAGCTGGATCACAATGTTTAGGTTTCATTGGGGCATGTCCGCCGGTGTCTTGGAGAACGTGACTACACCTTCAGCCATCTTCGGTTGACTGCCTGGCCTCTCCGTTTCTGGCGACTGCCACCCAGTAGCTGCCCTGTCATGAACAACCTCATACCATCTGGTTTACTCGTTTACGGTGGAGAAAATACCCGTTGGAATGTTTCTCAGCAGAGGCTTGGGCGGTCCTCACAGCTGCATCAAGTGGATCCATTGTTGTTGACCGCGGCATCTTGACTGGAGACACGTCCATGGAGGGAGTGTATCCGAAGGGGCAGTGGCAGAGGAAACCAAGGACTGGCGACGAGGCGAGGCCTGCATATAGGACAGACCGTTGCCATGGATGTCTTCTCTTAAGGCTCTTGTGCCAACCCTTCCTCGTGCTACCGTTGTTTCTTACCTGGTGACTCCATTGCCAGCACAGGTGGCGTAGTGGCTATGTGCTGCACTAATTCCAGGAGGACAATCTCTAAGTTTTACATCAGACTTTTCATGACTTGTGTCAGCAAAGGGCGTACGGAATATGCACGACCTTCATTGCGCTTCCTCTTCTTCTGCACCATGAATCTGTGGAATCCAACATTTGACAAAAAGGCGGTTGTCTACAATGCCAATCCGGTCACACATTGCACTCTGAAGCGCGAGCCGTTAGAGCACAGGTGCTTGTCGAGACGAGTTCAAGACTGATTCCCCGGAGCTGATTTGGGTGTAGAAGAACACTCACATCAGGAAAAGCCCAAAAAGCGAATTTGAGGTTATCCCGGCATATCTGAGAAAACAAGGGAAATGAGGATGCATAAGGCAGACTGAATGGGGGGTACACTCATCTGCTAGAATTACCCTTGAAGGTGCAAATAAGGTGGTGCAAGTTTCCTTTAGTTGAGTTCAAGTCCCATTTCGGTGAATATAAGTTGAGAATCTGTCTCCAATAAGTCACTCTGAATCATGAGGCTAACACAAATCCACCATATACAAACCTTATATCTGCGAATTGAAACTTAGGTGACCTTGTTCCTGCCTGTCAGCATTGGCACGGCATATTGAGTGTACCCTCGATTCATGCTACGTTATTCATGCTCGTTTCCCTTGCTATCCCGGATGACCTGGGATAAGCCTGGATAAGCCTAAATTCGGGTTTTGGGCTTTTCCTGATGCAGCTTCCTCCCGTTTAAGACCGTGACTTCCTTCCTCTAATCCACCTATAGGTAACCGAGCCTCCTTCGAGCTAGCTCTGTCTGTGGC
This sequence comes from Hymenopellis raphanipes, assembly GCA_003314085.1. NCBI lineage: Eukaryota > Fungi > Basidiomycota > Agaricomycetes > Agaricales > Physalacriaceae > Hymenopellis > Hymenopellis raphanipes. Next base: position 22,830 of record QLPD01002441.1, read on the forward strand.
TTGCCAACGTTTGGCCCTTATGTATGCCGTCAAGTCCTCAGTCATTGGGCATGGGCTGGCCAACTGGTTACTTGCTCCATCAAAAGAGGAGCCAACCATGGCCGCAATTTTTTTTGTTGCAGTTTAGTGTTTGAACAAACTATGGGAGTCTTTTCTTGCGTTTCAGCGGCAGAGGTGGTGTATCGGCTGCCTTGTCACTTGTTCGCGACCTTTGTTTTGTGGTCAGAGTGTCTTTGGCATTCAGGAGCGTCTTTCTGTCTACCGGGCTTCTTATGATTTGGTGGGTGACGGTTACTTGCTCCCAGCCCCTCGACTGACTGTAAGTGTGCCAAAGACACAACTCTTCTGATACACCGGAAGGGCAATAGCTCATCCCTTACAGCCCTTAGTTGAAAACGGACAATTGAAGTTTTCTTGCGTGGCACCGACGAGTGTTATTCTTACAATCAAACTTTGGGGGCATACTATTCCTTCTTCAATCCGCCTCACTGCAACCGTTGGTCCTCTTCTCGAGAGTGTGTGGTTCCTTGACCTTTGGGCTTTCGAGAAACGGAGTGCCATGCATGCTTCAGCCTTCGAGTAACGCTAGAACCATACTACAGGTGGCTGGAGTAGCTGAGTGGTTATCCATCCCATGTCAGGGCAGGAAGACGAGATCAATATTTTGCTTGTTCAATTGAACAGTCAGCAATGTACACCTCGGCGAACAGTATAACAGGAAATGGTTGCAGGTACCGTTGCATTCATACGTGTTGCCCAGATAAATTAAATTTGCGCACACTTCGTACTAGGAAACCATAAAATAGTTGCCCTACTCGCCTACGACATGACATGGTCGGATCCTGGAACCCATGAAAGGCCGAATCGCTAGGAAAGTCTTCCATAATGAGGCTAGCGCTACTTCATTCTAGAGATCACCACGAGTCCGGAGAGTGCAAAGAGTACTCGTGAATCAACTCGCACTCGCAGGGTCAAATACTCGACTCGTGAGACAGGTGGACTCGAGTCAGGCGCGAGTCATGAACAGCTAAGGCAGATATCTGACTCGTGTCTTGACTCGTGCTGACTCGTGCATGAACACATGAATCACTGAAAATACCTACTAAACAGTGTAAATAAGGCGTTATTGCAGTATTATATACTAAGAGTCTAGAGAGTACTCATGAGTCAACTCGCACTCGCAGGGTCAGATACTCGACTCGACTTGACTCGCGAGTCAGGTGGACTCGAGTCAGGCGCGAGTCATGAACAGCCTTAGACCCCCATGAGTACTCGCCACATGAGTCATGAATCGACTCGAGTCCGGACTCGTGGTGATCTCTACTTCATTCCCGTCACTATACTGTACGACATCTAGAGCAATGACCACGGTAGGTGATTGTTGATGTCGATTGCATTTAGTGCAAGGATGTTCGGTCAGCGTCTTGAAAAGCAGTCGGGAGATTGAGCTCCCGTGGATTATCATTCTTGGACTCCGTGGACGTAGCGAACATAGAGGTTGTCGCTAATAGTGTTTCGAATTTAGGATAAATATGGTGAATTTTCAAGCGCAGAAACTTACCTGGCGAGTGTGGCACAGCCGGGACGCGTGCCTCCCAGACAAAATCCGCGTATGAAGACGAGCGGGAATTCGACGTGTCGTCCGAGACGTCGGCGAAGGTAGGTGTTCCCTCTGCTACAGGGTGGGGAAGCATCTGAGCACAAGGGTGTTATCCAGGTGGCCGCAGGACGAACAACTTAGACAAATAAGTCGATCCGTTTTCGAGAATACATTGTTCGAATACACACCAAGCCCAAGTATCCGGCGACGAGTGTTTTATAAATCCTGTTGACGCGTAGGTGGGCTTCCGGTCGTTTGCGACAGGCCTCTGGTTGCGTTTGACCTCGTATCGTGTTGGATATTGGATTTATCTTTTATTGGCCAAGGAATTATCTGCATTATGGATTCCTCCAGCGCGTATCAAGCTCTTATGTTCGGTGATGATGATGGCGGGAAGGAACGAGTCAAACGATCGACATGCCCTTTTCGTCTTCCCCCATCATCCCTCTGGCCAGACGATACACGGAACCAAGCTCAATAACTGTTAAAGCCGTTTAAAAATGAGCGGAATACCTGGAGGGTGGTATTAGGTGTGTTGTTCAGACTTCCTTGCGCACTTTCTTGTACTCATGGCCACATTGCAGGTTGTATTACGATGTAAACTAGGCTTCAAAATGTATACCGCTCTTCATACTCGCGCCTCATAACGGCATGACTGAGGACATCTCAATGTCAGTGGTGTCATTAAGACCTAAGTCTTAAATGCATTTAAGACTTATTAAGACCTATGACTTAGGTCTTAACAAACGACTCGACAGGTTTAAGGTCTTCATAAGTCTTAAAGGTACATCAGTCAGCAAAACGTCAATACAATGACAAGAGTGGGGCCCGGGATGAGTTTTTTCCTGGTTGCGCCAGCGATACGTCGCATGAGTTAGCCCCTGGTTGCACCATCCATACGTCTCGTAAGTTAGCCCCAAACGACGACGACGACGACCACATATGGGTGCGAAAAACGATATCTGGCAGTATTTTTATCGTGGCGAAAAGCAAAACTCCTCACAATATCGCGCGCACTGTCTCGCTTGCATCAACAATGCTCGTCCGAAAGACCTTCCCATCGACGTGGACAGTACAGTCGACATCGAGGCGGAGGCTTGGTTCAACGATGGTAGGCATTACATCTACATATGTCATATAATCATGCTAATCTACTCATAGCGCTCCAGAGTGCCACGAAGGGTGGGAGTGTCCTCGGTGTCAAGAAGGCAATGATACACCATCTCGAGATCTGTCAAAACACATCAGGGGCCGTGAAGAAGGCAGCAAGGAAGGAGAAGAAGGGTAAGGGCAAGCATAGCCGCTCTGATGATGAAGGGACCGAGGCGGACGATGAGCGTGAGGGAGCACGAGGCGAGCCGTCGAAGAAAAAGCGAAAGCATATCGAGAATGTGAAGCAGTCACTTACCCAATCCGAATTGAAGGTCTTCAAGGGACTCAACATCCCATTCTCCGCTACCGAGGTTGAAGCTGTTAAAGCCCAATTCGGACGTGCAACCGTGTCTGCTCACCTTCCTTTCTCATGGACCAACGACATCGAGGTTGTGAAGCTCTTCCTGATGTTCCGTTCGACTGCAGACGACGTAATTCCAGAGCGCTGCCAGCTCTCCGGTCGTATCCTCAACCAACTCAGTGAAACCGTCGACAAGGCTACGA